>CAJNJA010007766.1:4197-15910 GCA_905231915.1 Symbiodinium necroappetens
TAGACATGAACCACCCCTAAACCCTAGAAGCCCTAAACCCTAGAAGCCCTAGAAGCCCTAAACCTCCTGAACCCAGGAGCTGCTAACCAAACCATACGGTTTGGGGCTATGGGCAGCGGTCAGGGTGTGGGGGGGTGTGTCTAGGAAACCCGAAGGAGCCTGAGTCGGGATTTCAGATAGAGGGAAATCTAGGGTTCCTCTCAGAATTCCTTTAAGGGTCTTGGGCCAAAGCCGAAGCCCTGAACCCTAAATCCTGAACCCGAAACCCTAAACCCTGAACCCTGAATCCTAACTCCTCAACCCTAAGCCCCGAAACCTATGTTCATAGGTCTTGGGGTTCAGGATGAACGCTCATCTACAACAGAGGTGCTGCGACGTAGGCATGCGAAGTCCATGTGGATCTTCGGAACATTGCTGCGGCCTCCATTCTGTTCAGCCGAAAACGGCGGCTGTCTCAATCTGAGGGTTTCAGAAATCAGAAAATAGGGGGTACTTTGTTGCCGGGGTCCTTAAAAGTCAAGATCCTACTGTTAATGTCCCCTAGTTTTCAATCAAGCTCAATACCCTAAGGGTCCATGTACCCAAATAGCATATACATTGACCCTAAAGTACCTATATACGGACTACATTAGGGCCAAAGTATATACTATTTGGGTACATGGACCCTTAGGGAAAGCTCCCATTTCAAGGTGCGGGCTCTAGCCTTCGGGGTTTTGGATTTCATTTGGCCGCCACGGCTATCCGCTTAGGGCTTTTGGGTTGCAGATTAAGGCGTTAGACTTATTACTACCCTAAGGGTCCAAAGGACCCAATGATAAGGTACTTTGGTTGCGGATAGTAGTTATCTAGGTGTATAATTTGGGAGAGAGTATGATTATTAGGTACTTGGACCCTTAGGGCTACTAACCCGACATTGAGACAAACGGGTACTGGCTCGCTCCGTTTGTTGAGCCCAGGCCCAAGGAAGTTTGTCGTTTGGAGGTCGCAGTAAACTCCGGCTGGTCTCCAATGGGTCAGGGCGTAAAGATGTTGATATGGGTTTAGGGTTTTAGGGTTTAGGGTTTAGGGTTATCGGCCCCGAAGTATGTTCCTTTTTGGGGTTACTTTATAGGATTCTAAGTTTAATCCACAAAAAGGAACTACTTATGGGCCTATGGGTAGAGCCTAAGACTGTCTAAGGATTTTGGGCCTACTAGGAGGGTAGTGGGTGCTGATAAGCTGGCATCCTAGTAACCCTACTAACAGCTACCCATGAGCCCCCCAAAGTTTTAAAGTTTAGAACAAGCCTGCAAAGCTCTGCACTTTCATACTACCCCATCGAAAGCTTATCACACTCCACGGAGCCCTCTAAAAGAGCAAGTTATTTCAGACCTGGTAGAGCTTCTCTCTCTCACTCTCCCTCTCTCACTCTGTCCAAGACGCCTGTTCCCACGAGAGCCTCCATCCAAAGCGCTGACACATGTAACAACCGCAAACGGAACCCTACAACCAGACCCTGAACCCCTGAACCCTAACCCGCTGAACCCCTAAACACCCAAGCCAAGGCTTTAGAGTATTTGTCACCTGTCGGTTTCTGTCTGACCATCGAGAATTCATTACAACTGCAAATTCGCAAACGCCAATTCCCCACGGTTTAGGGCTTAGGGTTTAAGGGTTTAGCCAACCAGTCTTCTTGTTCAAGTTTCCGCTTATTAAGAGTTCATGGAAGACGTACTGACATGCAGTTTCTCTATTCTTTTCCGTGGATTCGGGTAAACCCGAAGCCCTAATTCCCGAGCTTCTTCGGCTGCAAAAACTGCGTTTCCAGCCCGGAAGCCCTTTGCCTAACCCTAGTCCAAAGGACCCAATGATAAGTTACTTTGGTTGCGGATAGTAGTTATCTAGGTTAATAATTAGGGAGAGTATATGATTATTAGGTACTTGGACCCTTAGGGTAATATATAGCCCGTACTCGTCGGAATAGGGTTTTACAAAGGGAGTTGTTTATTTCGGCAAAAACCAACGTAATACTTGTAGATGTTTTCGTTTTCGGGCGGTCGCGCAGCAAAAAAAAAGGTGCTTTTAAGGGTTCACACGGGCAATGTCATTCCGATCTCTTCAACAGAATCCATGGGATCATAAATCCGGTGTTATGGGTTTACCCTCTTGACCAAGGTCGAAACTTTTTGTTTCTGCTGGTCTTCTCCCAACACATGCGTACATACATACATAGCGTGCAAGTTTACGAAATGAAACACCGCAAGCTGTTAAAGGCTGCTCCTCGCACACTGCGTAACGAACCGAAACCCGAGACATATATGCATGGTCGGGCTCATGGAAGAAAGCCTGGTATCGGCGCTCCTTGCAATGTTGCAACCTTCGCTGTGAAAAGCGGAGAGCTACCTGTGATTACATCACGAAAGGCGGCTCTGTGGTTTCACAGCGAAGGTTGTAACATGGCAAGCGGCGCCGTTATCAGGTTTGCTTGCTATGCGTGTGTTCGCAAGCTGGATGCCATCCGTATATGTATAGAGAACCTGGATATATACTGCACTTCCTGAGTTTTATATCAGCTTCCCCAAACCCAAGTGGCCCAAGTCCAAGTATGCAGCCTCCTCGGCAGAAACGCATGCGCATAACCGGTCCAGAAAACCCTCTCTCAGGGTCCATCAAGACTTCGACCTTATATATGCCAGGGTACACATGGATGCTAGAAAGAACATCCTGTCGTAAATTCGATAAGCGCTTTGAAAGGAACACGTATAGGACTTGCCGGTATAACACATGGGCCGAGCATAGTTGCATGGCCCTGCATGACCCCATGAGGGGGAGCGTTTCCGGAGTATAGAGAGGCCCTCGAAACATTGACGAGGGACCCCCCAACCCTAAACCCTAAACCCTAAGCCCTAAACTCTAAACCCTAAACCCGAAGCCCTATAGAAACCCTAAGCCATAAATCCTAAGCCCATCAACGAGGGCCTTGCTCGAGACTTTGCCGGAACGCCCTTCACTGTTGCCCTGCCCCTAAGGCTCCATGTGCCTACAGGGTTTAGAGTTTAGGGTTTAGGGACCTATATAGTAGATTCAGGGGCCTTTAAGTGCCGATTAAGGGACCCCTTTAAGGGCTAAGTATCTACTATAAGGATACATGGAGCCTTTGGGTGTTGCCCTGCCGAGCGGCTCGCATCATTTCCACATGCAAAACTCAAGCGTTCAGAGTTGAGTTTAGGGTTTTAGGCTTTAGCTCAGGGATCCCGATTACGATAACCAATCCCTCTAACCCTCAACCCTACAGGCTCAAAGCCCTAGACCCTAAAACCTAAAGACCCTAAAACCTAAACCCTAAAACCTAAACCTGGGGTACTGAGGCTCTTACTCACAGCACTTCTTTTATTTGATCCGTTGGGTTCTGGCACGGTTCGAAGGCCGGCTGTATCGGTGCACATTGCAAACACTGCTTGGGGTTGAGGGTTTAGCGTTTAGGGTTTAGGGTGTTTAGGGGTTAGGGTTTAGGGTTTAGGGTTTTCCGACAGCATGTAATTGAGCACTGAGGGTTTAGGTTTCAGGATTTCGCTTATCTAATCTCAGCGCCGTCAGGTGTTCGGGGTTGTGCACTTGCCTGCAAGTCTCCTTGGCATGGTTGGTAGCCATGTAGAGCATGTAGTTTTGACAAGAAGTAACTACTGCCGGACACTCGGGGATTGCACCTTGAAGCCTGACCCTAAGGGTCCATGTACCCAAGTAGTGTATACTTTAGCCTTAATGTAGTCCCTATATAGGTACTTTAGGGCCAATGTATATACTATTTGGGTACATGGACCCATAGGGTGAACCCTAAACCCCAAAACCCGAACCCTCCGTCGCGACTGCAGCTGCAGCTCTTGCCCGCCAGGACGACACCAAATTCGTCACAAAGGCAGCTGTCCTCGGGCTCTGGGTCAGGTTAGTACAGGTACCCGTAGCTAGCTTCCCACAGACTCCAATATTCCTTACTTAAGGAATATACCTTAAGTCACATTAGGGCCTAATTATTAGGGATCCTACTATTTTTTAAGTATATTCCTTAATGAAGGGATATCGGAGTCTCTGGGTCCGGGCAGCTTATTGTGGCCAAACCCTTCCCTACGTGCAAGTTCCTCAACGATTACGTCAAGACCTCCTTGACGTTAAACCCTAAACCCTATAAGCCCTATAAACCCTGTAAACCATGGACCCTATAAGCCCTGTAAACCCTAAGTAAACCCTATAAGCCCTATAAGCCTTATAAGCCCTACAAGCCCTATAAACACTATACAAGCCCTAAAAACCCTAAAACATACACCCTATAAGCCCTATAAGCCCTAAACCTTATAAGCCCTATAAACCCTAAACCCTAAATCCAAGAAACCATGCAGGCTTCTTTCTACGGGTGCTTTACCAGGTTCCAAGGGTTTAGGGTTTAGGATTTAGGGTTTTAGGGTTGAGGGTTCGGGGTTTAGGGTTTAGGATTTAGGGTTTCGGGTTTAGGGTTTAGCGTGAAGCTGGGGCACCTTTTGGGCGAGAGCCCGGGATGTCGTTGTTACCAGTTGTGACTACCCGGCATCCTTCCCCTAAGGGTGCATGTGCCCAGGCCTGAAAGTAGTCCCGAAATAGGTACTTTGGTTCCGAGGTATACACTATTTGGGTACACGGACCCTTAAACCCTAAACGCTTATGGTACCCTTATAGAACCTTTAAAGGAACCCTTAAAGGAGCCTTTTACTATTTGGCTCCATGGACCCTGGGAGTTCAATAATGGCTCATTTCGAGTGTGGAGGGCTAACAGACAGTCTGCAACCAGCCCGTTTCCCGTGGACTGCAGTTTAGGTTTAGGGTTTAGGATTTAGGGTTTAGGATTTAGGGTTTAGGGTTTAGGTTTAGGTTTAGGGTTCAGGGTTTAGGGAGACTTCTGGACACCAAAGCTCATCTCTCGTGAGGATTGTTCCTTCGTCGTATATCCCCAGGCATGCGACATCGGTTGCAATTGTCATGAGAAAAACTTATAGTCGCCTTCTGCAGCCGAGCCGACAAACGAATCCCTTCACAGATCTGCACAGTTATGTGTTAACTGTTTAACTGCAACTGGGAGTGATGCCCTCAGCGACAACCGAAAGCACCGAACCCTAGACAATCAACGAAGCAACAGCAACAACAGCAGGAACGACGACAAACACGGTACTAGAGGGTTCAGCAAAGAGAGACTGCAACTCAAGCCTGTTCACTCTCGTGATCCCTCCTTGTCGATTTAGTTTGTTTTCAGTTTTAAGGATTAAGAACCAACCCCAGCACATGAACCCAATGGGCCCTAAGCACTTATACGGGGAATTCATGGGAGTACATACCCAAACCATAACCGTAATTCCTGCTACACAAACCCTACTTTCTACGATGTAGATGCTTATCCCTGAACCCTAAATCGTAAAACCCCTAAAACCATAAACCATGATAGTACTTTCTACTATGTACCCAGAGACCCCAATTCCCCATAATTAAGGAATATTCTTTAAATTATAGTAGGACCCCTAATATGATTTAAGGTATATTCCTTTTTAATGGGTATTGGAGTCTCTATGTAGGTTTTTGGGACCCGTTCGGGAAAAGATTCTCTTTGCCTCAGACGAACGCCACTGGTCGGTAAAGCTCGGCCGGCACAGGCTGGGACGGTTTAGGATTTTGGGGTTTTGGGGTTTTGGGGGTTGAGGATTTAGGGTTTAGGGTTTTTGAGGTGTAGGGTTTAAGGGTTTAAGATTTTCACTCCCTTAGACTTTAAGACCCCAAATAGCCTCAAGTAGGCATTAGTCATAGACTTTAGACCCCAAAGTAGGTACTGCTTGTACACTTGGAGTCGTAGGGTTTGTCATCACCGTTATGTAAAGACCCCGTGGCTTGTTAGACAAAAGACGTCCTCATTTGGCATCCCAGCGGCTTATGTACATCCTAATTCCGACTAATGCCGTAACGGCAGTACATATGGACCCTCTGGGGAACCAAACATGATAGCAGGATATTACACACTCATAGCGAATGCTATAGACATCTTGGTACTGAGGAGAGCCGCAACCCTAAACCCTAAACCCTGTGACGGGTCGTAACAGAGGCCACAGAGGAGCTGCCTTCCCGAAGACATGCCCGAAGTCTCCATGTACTCATATGGGGGTTTCCGAAAATAGGGGACCCTAATATAGTACCCTAAATAGTAGGATCCTTATTATAAGGACCCCCAAATAAGGTACCCATTAATTTTCGGATACTCCCATAAAGTACAGATATTGATTCTGAAGATCTTCGAAGGGTTTATACGACATAGGTACATGGTCCCCTAAACCCTAAACCCTAAAGGACCCAATAATATCGTACTTTGGTTGCAGATAGTAGTGATCTAGGTTTAATAATTTGGGAGAGTATATGATTATTAGGTACTTGGAGCCTTAGGGTTATTCACCACACTACATAGGTACATGGTCCCCTAAACCCTAAACCTACACCCTAAACCCTAAACCATGGTCCCTTCTCCCTCAACCCAACGCCCCAAACCGTCTGTTGCAGAGGTCTCGTCCCCTCAGTCTCCTCCGGTCGAGGCTGCGTCGCCATGCTTTCAGGAGGTTTCAGAAGGGGTTCCTGAAAGAGTTCTTCTTGGGCTCCTGAAAAGCGTCCCTCGAAGGGTTCCTTTGGCACATTTTTTCGGATTTCTTGATAGGGTATTGGTGCTAGAAACATCCTTGCAACCATCAGCAGGTCGAGACTTTCTAGTTTCAACGGTAGTGGACCATGCCATAGCCCTCCTAAAGCCCCAAACTCCACCAAACTAGTCGGTTTTTGCGGATCCAGAGGCCAATCTAATCTCTTCAGCCTCGAGCCCTAAACCCTAAAGCCCGTCACGCTGGCAATTGCCGCAGCATCTCGACACCCCTGCAGCGTCGATCTCGCGGACGCACGTCAGTTGCTTCGTGCAATACGAGAAAGCCTGGTTTAGATCCTTACCTAGACCCCCAATTTGCACACAAAAAGCCCGGAAGTCTAAACCCAGAATCCTAAACCCTCCCTGGGTCATACCCTACCCATTTATTGGGGTACCCAGTTTTGTGCTTAGGATCTGTTACGTAGAAAAGTAAGTAGGTAACCAAAAACGGTGGTATGAGCCTAGAGGTAATGGTTTGGGGGTTTAATTACCTGGGCATCCAAAAACCTACCGTCTTAAGGGTTAGACCCTATGCTTAAGGGGTCATAACCTGCTATTTTGTCGGGTCTGGGGTTACAGGCAAGCCCTAAACCCTAAACCCCTGAACCCCAAACCCCTAGACCCCTAAACCCCTAAACCCCTAAACCCCTAAGCACCCCTAAACCCCTAAGCCCTAAGCCCCTCAAACCAAGTACTCACCGAGATCCCGGGGTCCCGGCTTCCAGGTGAACTCGCGTCCTGCGCCGGTGCCTGTACGGGTGGACGGCCTGGAGGGTGCTTTAGAGGGTTTAGGGGTTAGGGTTTGGGGTTTAGGGTTTAGGGTTTAGGGCTTCAGAGTTACCCTAAACCCTAAACCAGTTACAAAGGTTTTGAGGGTTTTGGGTAGGGTTTAGGGTTTAAGGTTTGTAACGTTGGGCTTCAGACTTACCCTAAACTCTGATCCAGTTACAAAGGTGGTGCTTTCCTGGGTTCGGGGCAGGGTTTAGGGTTTAGGGTTTGTAACGTTGGGCTTCAGAGTTGCCCTCAACCTTAAATTAGGGTTTAGGGTTTGTAAGGTGGGGCTTCAGAGTTACTCTAAACCCCAAACCAGTTACAAAGGTTTTGAAAATGCTGGACGGCTTGGAGGGTCAGGGTTGCCAAGGGTTGAAAAACGGCTTGGGATCATAAGGGTTGCATGTTAGGGCGCAGCCCTGAAAACCCTACCTGGACCCTAAAGAACCCACCTTTTAGAGTTCCTTGTTATTGTTATGATCTGTAAGTAGAAATCCGTGAAAAAGGTGGTTTTTGGGGGTTAAGATAAGCCTTATTTTGGGCTTTAGGGCTTCAGGGTTCTATGGGCCGCATGCGGGTGTTGAAAAATAAGACCTCTAGGATCTGTGTAAGGTCTTCTTCCTTCTAAGATGGCTTTGTTAGGTCTTCTTAAGGGGTGTTCAGGTTGTATTGCAGTTCTAGAAGCGTATACGAAAATCGAGAGGGCACATTTTGTGAGCTTGGTTTCGGCGGGAAGTAGGGTTCAAACGTACTCACATCTTGTGCTATGATTACTATGAGCCGTTTTATCTTCGGCTACCCATAAACCCTAAACCCTATACACCCTACACCCTAGACCCTACACCCTAATTATAAACCCTGGCCCTGAACCCTATACACCCTAAACCCTAAACCCTACACCCTAAACACCCTAAACCCTGGCTGTGTTAGACAGCACGGGGCTGCGACACTTTTTTGTTCGAGACCTTTCCTTTTTCTGAGCGCAATTGTGGTCCTCTATTTATCTCGGAGCTAATATATGACATCGTAATCCCCACTGCTTAACCCGTCGTCCAGCTCCCACACTACACCTGACCCGCTGAGGGCAAGACTTCCACTCCTCCCGTCGTGATGGCGCCTTGGGTGCTATTCATATTCCGTGGGGAGGAGGTGCTTGTAGGTTCAGGGGTAGGTAAACGTCCAGTTACAATCCCAGAGGGTCCGAGTACCCAAATAGTAAGGTTTTAGATCCCAGAATCCATACTCTGAATGGTTTTTGGACCTTGAAACCCTACTATTTAGGTACTTGGACCCTCTGGGAATTGTTTTACATTGGGGTTTCCTCGACCACCAACTAGGCTTTTGTAATTGCCTGTATCCTGTAATAGAGGTGGCTTGCAAAACCTCAGGGAGTCATGATAAACCCAAAGCCATCCTAAACCTAGTTGCTTCTGCACCAAATCATTCACCATGCTTACTATATCGGCCCTGAATGACTAGTAACGGTATTGTAGTCCCCAATGCGCTCATCCTAGAATGATTGCCTCGGGCTGCTGAAGATATCTTACAAGAATCCTTTCCGCTTGTCGTTACCAGAGCCGTGAAGCGGTGAACCAAGGGGTTTCCCCAATACCCCCCCTAATGACGGAATATACATCATATTCAGGCCCCTATATTTATACGCTATATGCTTTAATTAAGGGGTATTGGGGTCTCTGGGTTAGGGTTTGGCCCTGGACTGCTGAACCGGGCCACTGGGATGGTTACAACAAAGCACCTCACCACAAGGAAGCTCCTCAGAAGCCGTCCTTTCGAATTTCATGCACCCAAGCCTTGAAGCCTTACCGAAGATCCTCCTCACCCTGAACCTGCTAGGGCTTAGGGTTTAGGGGTTTAGGGGTTCAGGGTTTAGGGTTTATGGTTTAGGGACTTAAATCTCTCCCAACCCTGAAAACCTGGAAAATGCAGGCTTGGTGTTCATACTCGCCGTAGCTGGCGGACATCGAGTGTCCAATTTTGTGGCAAGTCACAACTCCGCCCCGCAAACCACGCAGCCCACACCTTTTAACCCCAACCCCCCAAACCCGAAAGCCCTACAACTATAACGCCGTCCTTATAGAAATTTAACCTTTAAAGAGAACCTTTTTGAAGGAACCCTATGTTACTTACCTTAGTACTGCCTCTAAACCTTGCAGCCCACCCTAAACCCTAAACCCTAAACCCTAAACCAAACCTTGCAGCCCACCCTTCCTGCTGAGTCCCCGCCTCCGGAGCGACTGTCGCTCAGCGAGGGCGGCTACGGAGCTTCTAGAAGCTTGTTTGTCATTGTTTGTGATTAGGGGTTAGGATTTATTAGGGTTTAGGGGTTGAGGGTTTAGGGATTTAGGGTTTAGGGTTTAGGGTTTAGGGATTTAGGGATTTAGGGGTTTAGGGATTTAGGGTTTAGGGGTCTATGGGTTTAGGGTAGTTTGAAATTAGAGACCCTGAATCACTTAGTATATGTTTTAGAGTTTATGGGGCAAACCCAAGCACTTGTCTGGAACTATTCTAGGCTGGTTACCCTAAATCATCTAGAAAGGAACGCCTTTAAGGTCTATGCATACCTTAACCCACAAGAACCTAATTTTTTGTAGGGTCCTTATGAATTTCATATTATACGGCTATAATAAGAACCTACAAAAAAGTAGGTTCTGGTAGGTTAAGGTATGCTACATGGGCTTTAAAGGAGCGTAGTTTAAGTAGGGTTTAGGGTTTCGGGTTTGTGTTCCAGGGTTTAGGGTTTAAGTTACTAAAAGAGTATTTCTGGTAGCTTGAACTCAGTTCCTTAACTGGAACCCAGAATCCTAAACCCTAAACCGGGCCTGTTGCGTTGTTTTTTAACTGAGAGTTTTTCATGCTCAAGCTTCAAAGCTAGAGTTTACGACGCGGGTAGTTCCCTCAATTAGGGTCCCTTTCAGGGTCCTTTGTATAAGGGTGCCGTCCTATATTTGGGACCTAAAAGGGGACCCTATTTGAGAGAACTACCCATTCAGGGTTCAGGGTTTCGCTGTGTTTTCTGGTGCAAGCAGTTGTGTGCAAGTAAACAAGCCTCAAACCCCGGAAACAATACGGGCCAAAGCTAATTGTTGTCTGGGTGCATCGATCCAGTCTGGACTTGATCTCCGACTACCCCTTGAGGGTTAGGGTTTAGGGTTCAGGGTTTAGGGAAAACACTGTTTTATAAGCCCTATACAGCCTCAATGACATCCTAAGCCCTTGTTCATGCATTGAAGAAACACTTAAGCACCAGACTACCCTGCTGAAGCTCGAGGAAGGAAGCCAACGCAAATGGACATCGAGGCCTTGGGTGACTGAGTTTAGGGTGTCACAAGGATTATCACAAGGGTGCTATGCCCGTAGTCTCCATCGCAGTTTCGTGTTGGACGTGAAACCTTCAGGAACTTAAGTATAAAACTGGCTTAACCAAAAGTGGGAATTACCATGAAGAGTTTAGGAAGTGTTATAAATATCGGGATTGCTACAAACAAGGGTTTTGTGGATTAGAGTACAGGGTTTGCCTCAGCCCCAAAGAGCCTACCTTTTTCCTATATTAACAAATGCAATATGGAACCCTAGGAAGGAAGGTTATGTGGGGTCCAGGTAGGTTGTGGGTTTTGACTTTACAGGACAACTGATGTAACCCTAAAGCCTAAACCCCATAGACTCTGAGCCCTGAACCCTAGACCCTAAACCCTATAGACCAAGGAACTTCCAAGCTGAAAACGAGGCGTTGGCGCCTCATATGGAACGCCAGCGAAGTCGGCCGATTAGCAGCAGTTTGGCTGCACGGCGACCAAGATCATGTCGATGTCGTTCGTCAATGCACGGAAATCACCGCGCAATCGCGCTGACACGCTGTGCCTCGGTTGATGAAATCGACTGTGAAGAGCCTCACAGCAGCCCATATGGTTCCCTCGATGCCCTGCAGCTTTGCTATCGTTTTGAGTAGAGTAAGTAACTTTCACGTGTCCGAGGTACTATAATTCAAACATGGCCCTGGACAAATAAAGGAAGCTGAAGCGGCAGAAACCCTGAACTAAGCCATGAAACCCCAATCCTAAACCTGTGGCAACTGTAGATGCAGCAGGAGCCCCAAAAGGGTTTAAGGTTCATGTAACCTTGAGGGACGCATAGTACAAGGGTGTAGGGCACTTACTTTTAAGGGTCATTTGGGCCCAAAGCCCCACACCGATTGCCAAATGGCATCACGAGCCCGAGGGTCATATATATATATAATATAGTATAATA
>CAJNJA010007767.1:0-10484 GCA_905231915.1 Symbiodinium necroappetens
GGGTTTTGGGGGTTTTGGGGGTTAAGGTTTTGGGGTTTAGGGTTTTAGGGTTTTGGGGTGTTGGGCCTGAGGGTTTGAGGGTTTAGGGCTTATAGGGTCTAGAGTTTAGAGGTTAGGGTTTTAGGCTTTGGGGTTAAGGGGTTGGGGCTTAGGGTTTAGCGTTTAAGCATTAGGGTTGCGGTTTGGGGCTTAGAGCTTATGATTTGTAGGGCTCAGGCCTACATATATGCATTTGATCATCTATCTTCCCGTTCAAGTCTCTGGACATTCATCATGTTTCTTGCTTCTTTGGCTTTAGCTGCGTCGAGTGGCTTGACATATATGTTCAGCTTTCAATTGTTTCAGACGAACCGCTGTTGCGAGAGGCCCTGAGAACGCCAGCCACTCACGTTGCTTTTAGGGCTTATAAGGTTTACGGCAATTACCTTGGAGTCTTGCGCCATGCCTTCTACTTTCGAAACTGAAGCTTCGGAAAAAAAACAGAGTTATTTACAGAACCAAGTATATATTGGGCTACTGATAACCTTACTCGCTATGTCCCCCGGATCCTCTAGCTAGTCCAGTAGCACATCGTGTACATGGTATGCTTGGGCTTCTAGGTTAATCCCGAGACTCCTAGACAGGAACCTTAGGGGTTTAGGGTTTAGGGTTTAGGGGTTTAGGGGTTTAGGGTTTAGGGGTTTAAGGGTTTAGGGGTTTAGGGTTTAGGCACCCCTACTTGTAACTAACGAAGCCCTGAACCTTGAAACGCTTCACCCCCGAAGGCTAAATCCCTGAAGCCTACACCTCGGAATCCCTACATCTCTAGACTCTAGACCTAAACACTAAACCCCAAAACCCTTAACACTAACGCTTGTTGAACCCTTGAGAGGGAACACTGTAATTTGGAATCCGGGAATAATTGGACTCGGGTCTCGGTCATGTCTACCCATAGGCTCCATTGTAGTTCCTTTTTGTGGTTTATATATATATATAGACATAGAATCCTATAAGGTACTCCCAAAAAGGAACTACCATGGAGCCTGTGGGTATGCCATATTTGAGGAACCCTCCTCAGAATAAGACTGCTGAATATTCATACCCCTATCCTCCCTAGCAAAACCCGCTGTAAAGGCATGGATCAACTCGTTAAAGCACGTGCAAAATGTTGTGCAGTCTCCTCTGCTCCCTGATTTCGCTCTCTGATCATGTGTGAGTGGTTCTCAAACATAGGGTCCCTCTTAGGGCTCTTGTTATAGGGGTGCCCTACTATATTGGGGACCCAAGAAGGGACCCTCATCCAGGACTACCCTTGTGACCCTTGTAGCAACCCGGAATGCACCAAGGATCAGACGCTCTTGCACCTGATGCAGAGCTTTTGTCCGGGTGCCCCGTAGAAAAGCTCAGCTATGGAGGCTCAGGGCCGGCTTAGGGTGGTACGGTTGATGATATAAATCCTGCATTGCCCATAATAAAACCTATACCATAATTCCCATAGTTTAGGGTCCTTAAGGCAATGCAGGATTTATATCATCAACAGTAGAAGGTTGAACCCTAAGAAGGGTTTAGGGATGTATCCATACTTTTGGAAGTTCCTTCAATGGCTCCTTTATGTGCCAAATTTGGGCATCGACGGCTTACTGCGTGGACGTACAGGGTCTATGTACCCATGTAGTGTTTTTTTGTGCCCAAATTGGGCTCTTAAGCTCCTAAAAAAGTAACCAGTACAGTAACTGTAGGGCTCAAGTCTATACTCTATAAGCACATAGACCCTGAGGGTAAGGGTATGAGAAGCTACGGTTTAGGCATTGGGAGGTTGGGGTGGAGGAAGTATTAAACCTCCCGTCATGATCCCTCAACCCTGAAACACTCATCTCGGATCTCTGCAAGTTCGGGGTGTGTCTCCGTCGGAAAAAAGACACATAGACCCCTGAACAGAAACAACCTCGGAGCTCCTACATCCTGACACCATGGAAGGGTCTCAAAGTTTAGGGTTAGGATTTAGGGTTTAGGGCTTTAGGGTTTAGGGAGTTTAGGGTGTAGGGTTTAGGGCGAGGCCACTGAGCAAGGGTGCCAGGTGGGGGGCGGGTCTGGCTATCAAGGCTATTATCGGTTTTGGAGTATACTATACTAGAATATAATAAGGAACACCCAAAATAGTATAGGTAATTATGAAGACCCCTATATTAATCCGGGGCTGTTGGGATTTCAAGAGATGAACAACCATCCTCTGAGCCTCCGAGGCCACCAGAGGAGCCCGAGTTACTTGTCTTTGCTCTTCGCTTGGGTCCCTTAATAACATAAACCCTAAACCCTAAAACCCTAAACCCCTAAAGCCCTAAAGCCCAAACCCCCTAAACCCCTAAACCCCTCAAACCCTAAACCCCTAAAACCCTGAACCCCCTAAAACCCTAAACCCGATAAATATTCAGTGTACCAGAATAGTGCTCAACAGCCTGCTCCAATTCTTGGGGCTCTGGGCAGACAGTGGCCCTGCGGCATCTGGCCTGGGGGGAGTTTAGGGTTTAGGGTTTAGGACTTCGCCGGGGAACCACCGTAAGTCCGCAAAGACAAGGCTCCAGGAACCCAACCGGCAGCGGAGCCGGACAACTAAGGGTTTAGGGTTTAGGGCGGCACCTCGCAACCAACAAGAAACCTGTAAACCGTATAGCCTTGGAACCAAAGGCAGAAACAAAAGTGCCATCGTTTTCGAACATCCTAAACTCCGAAATCATCCTTAAACACTTCCATACAGACCCCTTTCAAAAACTGGCAAAAGGGACCTCCTGCTCAGCTTTCTCAATGCTCTCGCGCCAGGCGTGTTGCGAGGCTTGTCGCTCCTGCTGTGATTTGTTATTCGCTTTCCGGTGTTGTTTTGGGGTTGTGCCCTAAACCCTAAACCCCTGAACCAGTAAACCCCTCAACCCTTCAACCCCTATAAACCCTAAACCGTTTGAGTTGTTTTTTGAACGCCTTCTTCCTGACGGTTTAGGGCCCTAAAGGGTTGGGAGTCTGGGCATTTTGCGGTCCGGTTCAGCCCTAACCCTAGACCCTAAACCCCTAAACTCTAAACCCCCACACCCTAAACCCTAAACCTCTAAACCCTAAACCCGAACCCCTAAACCCCAAACCCCTAAACCCCTAAACCCTAAACCCTAAACCCCTAAACCCCGAAACCCTGTTAGGGTCTAGGGTGCAGGTGTCTAATTGTAGACCTTGGGCTCACGGGGCTTCCCCGAGCACTTGCACTCCAAGGCCTCCGAGACGGATCTGCCTTTGAGGGTTCACCCGAAGGGGTCCAAGTACCTAGGGTTTAGGGTGTTAGGGTCTTAGGGTTTAGGGTTTACGGTTTAGGATTTAGCGTTTACGGTTTGGGCTAGTTAATCATGTACTCTCCCACATAGCAACCCACATGACTACAATCGAAACCTGGATACCTAATTTTCTTGGGTCCTTTGGGCCCTTAGGGTCAGGGTGGGTCGGCAGTTGATTTTGCCTTACTGAGGGTTGAGGCTTAAGGAGCCTAAGCCCTAAACCCCAAACAGCTAAACCCTAAACCCCTAAACCCCACAAACCCTAAAGCCTATAAAGCCATAAACCCCTAAACCCTAAACCCTCAACCCTAAACCCTTTTGAGATTCGAGGTTTCAAAGGGGGCTCTCTGGAGAGGGATTCGGGCCCCTCGAGCAGGGCAACCTCACCTACCCAAACCGGCCCGAAGCCCCCCCCACACACCACTACTGAAGGAACATACCTGGCACCACGACCATGTAGTAGGATTTCAGGGCCTGGGACCCCTTTATGTTGAATATCCTTTCAAAAAGTATTGTGAAGGGCTATTCAACAATATCGTATTGTTTGGGGGCTTGGGACCCCATGTTATTATTGAATATCCTTTAGAGGCTATTCAACAATATCGTCTAACTTAAGGGCTTGGGACCCCATACTAATGAGTATACCCTGACTACGGCCGCGAATGGGGGTGTCTTGGCCCCTTTGTGCGAGCCTTCATCTCTGCCACTCGTCGAACCTCCTCTGATAGAGCTCGCCTTCCAGGTTTAGGGGATATACCGTACCTAGACCCTTAAATGTAGTACCTTTTTTTGGTTACCTTAGTTTCTTATTTTGGGATTCTAACCATAAAATAGGTCATCCAATAAAAGGTACTACATTTAAGGGTCTAGGTAGTTCCCATAGTTTAGGGTCTTTGAGGTAATGCAGGATTTATATCATCAGCAGTAACAGTAGTAGTCTTGTGTTCCGTATTGGTAACTGAGGGCTTCTAGGGGTACCCATAGGCTCCATTGCAGTTCCTTTGTGGGAGTACCTTATAGGATTCTATATATAAACAACAAAGAGGAACTACCATGGAGAGCCTATGAGTACACCCTACAAGCCCTGGATCCCGGAACCCTACACGGGTATATGCTAAGCCCTAGAGCCCGGCAACTGACAAACGAGACGACTCTCTTTCAGTCGCCGTGCTTATACAAAACACTTTTGAGATATTTAAGCAAATATGTTCCTGCCCCCACACAACCTCTCCACTAAATGAAACCGGGCCCTCAAGTAAGATAAACCAAACATCAACGGCCAACAAGTTTGGGGTTTCCTGTTGGCTGATGAAGTCATGGAATCGATGTGAGGGCTATTAGGATCTTCTGCTTGGCCCTGGTGAAACAAGAAAAAACACGACGACACTAGATAGGCCCACGACCCTCTTGCAACCCGTGGGTCATGAAACAATTACCCTACACCCCCAAACTCTGCTCGAAACCCCAAAGACGTAGCAACCTCTGACATATATATATATATGTATGTACATGTACAAAAAGTGTATACATGTGTATATTATATATATATATGTTGTATATATATATATAATATATACTATATAATATATATATACTACATATATATATAATATATATATATATATATCCATATATACATATATGTGTGTCTGTGTGTGTGTGTAACATCTTTGTACTACCTGGTGCAAGATGCATTATGTATAGTCATCTACTATGTAAATGTATGCATACATATACAGATACATGTACATATCAGGTTGTAACACTTACGTACAGCACGCGCAAATACATAAGTAAGTACAACAGCAACTAAAATGCCACTCACCAAGAGCTGACTGCACCGAAGGTCGGGTTGAGGTACCATCACAGAGAGCAGTTAAGGGCGCCTTGTGCAGTGTTTGTTTACTGGGGTTTATGGTTTAAGGGTTTGGGGTGAAGGGTAGTTGAGGATACTTTTTGCAGTGGGTCTGGCTTGCTTGTCCAATGTCCGAAGGGGAAAAACGAAGGTTGACGTTTTGGATCAAGGTTACTTACTCTACCACTAACTCACTAAGTTGGGCTGTCAGCCGACGCCAAGCAGAACAGACACCTCAAAGTGAACCTTAGATCAGAATAGCACGGATGTCTTAGTAAGTTTGACTCGGTTGTGAGCTTTCAGCCTGTGAAAACCTAGCCTAAACCCTAAACCCTAAACGCTAAACCCTAAACCCCAAAACCCAAAGCCCCAAAGCTCAAGCCGGGCCCCAGAAAGCAGCTAAACTCTAAATCTTAAACCCTATAAACCCTACATCTTAAATCCAAAAAGCTTACACCCTAAACCTTAAATCTTCAACCCTAAACCGCAAATCTAAAGCCCTAAAGCCCTAAATCCCAAATCCGGAGGCTGGTGTCGTGTGTTGGAATCATCCTGAACCCGAGCCCACCTCAGCCACCGCTGCTCGCGCCTGCAAGGGATGAAAGTGCTGTCTTGAATGTCCATCTCCACGGTTCAGGGTTTAGGGTTTTAGGGTTTAGGGTTTAGGGTTTAGGGCTTTTGGCTTTAGGGTTTTAGGGTTTTAGGGTTTTTAGGGTTTAGGGCTTTAGGGTTTATTAGGGGTTTATAGGGGTTTAGGGCTTTAGGGTTTTAGGGCTTGTAGGGTTTAGGGTTTAGGACACTAGGGTTTAAGGTTTTTAGGGTTCAGGGTTTAGGGTTCTAGGGCTTAGGGTCTTAAGGGGTAGGGTTTTGGGGTTTAGGGTTTAGAGTATGCATCAGTACCTGACTAGCCATGTATTGCACAATCCAGTAGCTCGTAGCTGGTGCCCTAAGCTGCGCTAGATTGCACTAGGGTCCTTTTCTTTGCAGCGCCCGCATGATCATGCTGATGCGTATTGCAATGGAGTATCTACAGAACTTATCCAGCCTACCTGCATCCGCCTTCTTACTATTGCTATACATCATAATTCGATTATTGCTTCATCTGACTGAGCCGCCGGCTGTAAGCATGAAGATAGCCTTCGATGTTCGACCTTGTCAAAGAAGCGCTTTTGTAGCTAGGACTTTTGAGCTTCAGGGGGCTGAAGCGATTCGGGGCTTCAGGGTCTAGGGATTCAGCGCCTGGAACTCCCAAGTTTGAGGGCTTGGGTTTTAATGATGTAGGGTTTAGGGGTTTCGGATTTATGATTAGGGAATTGAGACTTGCAGAGTCTGCGGTTGATAGTTCAAGACTTGGTGCTTTAGAGGTTTGGGAGTCAAGCATGCGCGCCTACCCTAAAACCTCAACCCCTAAAAACCCTAAACCCTGAACCCTAAACCTTCAAACCTCAACCCCTAAACCCTACTATAGACGAAGACGAGGGCCTGCGTGAGACCCTAAACCCTCAACCCCAAAGGCCCTGTCGCCTCGGCATCTGACACCTGCTGTCATGCCTAGGTGAAGAACCCTAAAAGCGCTAATAGGCTAAGGTTGAAGGTTTGGGGTTCAGGGTTTAGGGTTCAGGCTTGAGGGGTTTATAGGGTTTAGGGCTTTAGGGTTTTAGGGGTCTAGGGTTCAGGGTTTGGGGTTCAGGACCTATGATTCGGGATCATAGGTTTCTTCAGCGGCTGTCATATATGCCTTGGTCACACAGGGCAGCAACCAACTGGACTCCGATCAAACCGCAATTCCTGAACCCTGAACCCAAACCCTCAAATTGGAAGCCTGAGATGCAACATGCTGCGCCTGAAACGGTGGACCGGAAAGTCGTCATGATCACTGCGGAAAGTATGAATGGCTGAAACAAAATTGCAGCGCAAACTACCATAACTAACCCCTAGAAGAAAAGATCGCATGCTGTAGTCATAGGGCTCCTTTTTTTATGGTTCATATTTAGAATCCTATACGGTAATCCCAAAAAGGAACTCCTAAGGAGCCTATGGGTAGTCAAAAGTCTCGTGGCCTCGTTGCTCTCGCAGCTGGCTGCAGACCTTGACTGGAGAATTCGGTTTAATCCCTAGGGCTCCAAGTACACAAATAGTAGCTACTTTGGGGTGTAAAGTCTTTAAATTGTGCGTCCCTCATCCGGTTTCCAACTTTCTGGGGCTTCCTGTATGTTAGTTTGGCTTGCGTCTGGGTGGATGTGTGCCTCTGTGCGCGAGCTGGCCTGGCCTGACCTGACCTGGCCTGGACTGTCTGTGGTGTCTGGCTCTTCTCTGTGGCTCACTCTCTCTCTCTGTCTGTCTGTCTGTCTTTCTGTCTGTCTGTATGTCTGTCTGTCTCTGTCTTTCTGTCTGCATCTGACTTCGTCTCGGCTGAAATGGCAACTGCCAGTGCTGTCACTACTTTCATCACCATAATCGCCATCAGCATCGCGACCATGGCCACAAGAACGTTCAAGGAGGCCTCAGATCAGCCCTTACCCTTAGCATCGAAAGACTCATATTTTAAGGCTTTTGGGCCCAAAGACCCTATTATACAAGGCTTTTGGGCTATTTTGATGCTAAGGGTTATAGGAAGTTATAAAGACCCTACCAGTCACACGAATGCAAGATGACCACCGCATCTGCAAAGCAGCCAGTGTATACGGTTCCAGGGCTAGGGTATCAATCCCCGCAACTCTAAACCCCAAAACGTCCCTGAAGAAGCAGCCAAGTTACAGCAAACTGAGCTTGCTCCGGGTGCTGGGACTTCGCGGCGTCCTGTGCAATCGTTACTATGAGGGTTTTGTAAGGGCTCCAAACGTCTGCTTTTCTGAAGTAAAAGCCCGGAGCGCTACCTACCTTAACCCACCAGAACTTGCTTTTTTGTAGGGTCCCGATAAAACCTATAGGTTACTAATAAGAAGGGTTCATGATAAGATCTTACAAAAAGTGGGTTTTGGTAGGTTAAGGTAACCCCTGTCGACCTTTTCCCAGTACAGGTGAGCTGAGACCGGGGTTTCCGTGATCCCGAATTAAGCCCTAAACCTAGCAACTCAACACCACGAGTCTCCCCTTAATTCAAGGGCCTTCCAAACCCCGAAGCATAATTCACTTTTTCTTCGTTGTTTTTTAGCTCTCTTCTTATTGGACGCTCATCAAAATTGAAAACAGTTGTTTTAGCGTTTCTTCTTGGCCGCTCATCAAAATTGAAACCACGATCCCGAGTCAAATCCTTTCACAGGGATGGGGGTTGTGTCCACCGCATCACGGCTTTGGGCCCTGAACCCTGAACCCCTAAACCCTCAGTGCCACACCCGGGGTTCTGCGCTTAGGGCTCGGGGTTCCTAGAGACGCTCCTGAGTCCTCGCATGCTCAAGCTGCTGAGCAGGAAAGAGTCCGCCTGATCAAGACCAATTGCCACGGCTTAGGGTTTATAGGGCTTATAGGGTTTAGGGTTTAGGGTTTAGGGCTTGCTACGCCTGAAAACAGGGGATCCGGCCCAGGGGGTTCGTGGATCAGGGGTCTACACTAACCCTAAACGCCAAACCCTTATAGTATCAATTGAACCACACCTTTATGGCGTACACTAGCCGGTGTCCACATTACAAGCCGGAGGCATGAAAATAACGAACTTGTTCGAGCCCCAGGTGCTGGGACTAATTACGAATGTCACTAATTTGCTGGATTGCTCTCAATATAAGGAGCATTGTCTTCAGTGGGAGTCAGGCACAACGTTCGACTAGAGCTTTTGACAGAGACACTCAGCATCCATATCATCGAGCGGCTTTGATCAATCGAAAGCTTGTGTTGCAGTCGCACTCTGGGCAGGAATGCAAACCGGGCCAGAATTATTGGCAATGTCATTACCCATGGGCTTCTAAGTAGTTCCTTTTTATGGTTCATATTTAGAACCCTATAAGGTAATCCCAAAAAGGAACTACTTAGGAGTCTATGGGTATAGCAATCCGAGCGTGCTATGAGGTGTCCGCAAGGCATGATGATAGCCGCTGCCCTGCTGCAATACAGCTTTTTTCAACCTACATAGATAGAAATTCTGTGGGGGGGGGACACCCAAATCCAGTGCCATCCAGTTTCCAAATGGGAGTTTCCGAAAATAGCGGGTAGCTTATTTTGGGGTCCTTATAATAAGGATCCTACTATTTAGGGTACTATATTAGGGTCCCCTATTTTCGGAGACCCCCCATATATGAACCCGTGTGCAACCATTCAAGCCTGAGTCCTTACCGTGATGAGTCCCGCTCACTCAACTGGAAAACCTAGAACCTAAGGGTTTAGGGGGGTTTCAGGGTTTTAGGGTTTTAGGGTTTGTAGGAACTTTAGGGTTTTAGGGCCTGAAACCTCAACCCGAAATCCCAAATTCAGAATCCTACTTTGGCGCTTGGCGCTTCAGCTTTGGCTCCTAAGCCCTAACCTGAGGGGCGATCTGTAGCCTCAAGGCTACGGCTGCTTTCCAAAACTCGAAACCCTAAACCCCTAAACCCGTAAACCTTAAAACCCTAAAGACCCCTCAACCCTAAAGCAACCCTTAGACCCCTTAAGGCCCAAGGCTCTAAGCTAGGTCATCCGTCGTGAAGCCCAGGTTTCAGCCCATCCCCTCGTTGATCCTTCCCTAGTAAAGGGGGCTGAGTAAATGGAGTAACACCAACCTAAACCCTAAACCCCAACCTAAACCCTAAACCCTAAACCTTAACCCTAAACCCGAAGCCCTAAACCCTAAACCTAAACCCCTAAAGCCCTAATGCAACTCCTCCTCCACCTGCCTCCGAGCTGTCAGACATGGGGCTAACCTCGGAGCTTCTCCCAAAACGCTAAGCTACCTGGGTTCCCTCTGCGGGCTTAGGGCGTGTAGGCTTTAAGGTTTAGGGTTTAGGGCTCAGGGTCCTAAGGGGTGCCTTTTTATGGCTCCTTTTCTAGACTCCTATAAGGTAATCCCAAAAAGGAACTACTTAGGAGCCTAGGGGTACATCGGGTTCCCTCTTCGGGTTTAGGGTTTAGGTGTTCAACCCCGTTTTTGGACTCCGTATCTTCGGGTTTAGGGTTTAGGGGTTTGGGGGTTTAGGGGTTTGGAGGTTTGGGGTTTATAGGGTTTAGGGTTTTAGGGTTTAGGGTTTTCCGGCTCCGTACATAAAGCTGAGGGCATGGGAACGAAAGCAATCGAGGGAAACTACAGGTGGAGATTTTAGGATATTTTGGGGCTTCCAGAAGGCTTCTGTAAGGTACATAGACCTTTCTATAAGGTATATAGACCTTCTATAAGGCTCCTATAAACGTATATAGACCTTCTATAACGCTCC
>CAJNJA010007769.1:0-11684 GCA_905231915.1 Symbiodinium necroappetens
AGACCCGGCGCCACTCGGCGCTATACTCGGCGCTACCCGGCGCTACTCGGCGCTACTCGGCGCTACCCGGCGCTACCCGCCGATCACATTACGCGGTCGCGCTTTCCCGTCGCAGTGGAAACCCCCACCTCCATGCACATTGTGTGCACGCCGGAAGGTGATCCGCCGTTGCCTCTGGAGCGTTTTCAGAGCTGCCTGGCCATGTCGGGAGTTTCAGAAAATACAGAGGCAGAACTCAACGTGGACCCTTTTTGCGTAGTCCAGCGTGCGCAGTAGAACCGAACCTATTGACAAGCACCCCTGCTAAAACAGAAGCACACACACAGAAAATCCATGAAACCTGCCAAGTGATGTCACACTTTTGCAAGTCAGAAACCCTAGAGGCAATAGGCAGGAGAAGATCCGGGCTCAAGGTTGAATGTTTAGGGAGTTGGATCTCGGGAGTTTCGGATTTAAGGTTCAGGGTCTACTTCAGATAGATACCCAGAGTAATCGGAGGAGTTGCATAGGCATGAGAATGGAGGAGATCCAATTGCTCATCAACTTCGAAGAATTTCGATTGCAGTCAGGTAAGCAAGCGACGCTTACAAGTACGGTCTCGAAAACCCTTATAACTCCTTGTTCTTATGTCGCAGTAGGAGTCGTTGACAGAACCCGAGTCAGCGAAGGCGGGTGGAGTCCTCAAATTTATCTTTGTCGGAGAGCAGGCTTCCTTGAGGGACATGGGGTCTGTAATGTCGGGTTCGGCTTCTCGAAAACTGCTCCTTAACCGCCCCAAGCCCTAATCCTTGGCCTCCGGAGCAACGTTTCTTAAGGCTTAGAGACTTAGAGGGAACACAAACGAAAATAGGGTTTGGGTTTGTGTAATTTTGACAAAATCGCGCTTAGGCTTCACCAAGAAGCGAGGGTTGGGGTGTTGGTGGAATAGCTAGTCTAAAGGCTTATCGCTGCGGAAAGAGTCAACAGCTCGGGGCTTCAGGGCCTATCCCTGTAATTATGCTCGTTGTGGCACTCCTTTTACAGTCCCTATGCCGATACAATCACCGGGGCCCGAACAAGAGGGTTGCGGAGTCCTTGTAGGGCAGTTGCAGAAAGGGGTGCGTAGTACGGGATTTGACTCTTGAATTCCTCACAGGTGCTTAGTATACTGGACTCTCACTTCCTCAAATAAGAGGAGGATTGTGGGGCTTAGTGGTGCGTAGTGCAGACTCTTGACTCCTGAAAGAAAGAGTTTTTGGGTTGTTTCGCGGTTTTATGGGTCTTTACTACAGGGTTCTTAAGATACGAACTTTCCAGTCGACAAAGCCATCGCCCAGGTCGAGTGGCAGTGCATTTGCAAGGGCAAATGCCCGCGAAGTGACAAGAGCTTTCCAGTCTGAAGAGTCTGGGTCCTAATCTGCTTTCATCCTAGCTAGTGTTTTCGGGAGACCCCTTAAAGGGGACCCTTCTAAACCCCTCTTTTGGCTCTCTTAAAAGGGGCCTTATTGCGAGGGTCTATATCCCCAAGGGTCCCCGTAAGCCTAACTCCTATTTCAGGAGCTCCAGGCCACGGTGCAGTAGGAGCCTGAATAATTAGCCATGCTAGTCAGTAGGATTCTTATAAGTTTACTCTGGTACACCCCAAACTTCTTCTAACTATTAAGGGGCCCTATTTAAAGCGCCGATCCCCATGCCTTCGCCATAAGCTTAACGAGTTCATACTCTAGATCTTGGATACAAGACTCCAAATCCCCAACCCCTGCGTACCGCACAGAACTTATTGTTTTCGGGTTTACAGTTATATAACATTGTGTTATTATGGGTCACGTGCCACACAAGGTCTGGGTTTAGGGTCCAGGAAAGCATAGGAAAGCCCTAAACCCAGGATCTCAAAGCCAAATAACGTCGGGGCTACAAGCCAAGCCATCCGACAACGTTATCCCTGAAACCCAACGTCACCCTGACCATACCGAGCGTTTTTGGGCGTAGGATTTAGGGCTAGGGGGTTCAGGGTTGGTGGCTTATAATAGCATGCAGTGCTAATATATATATATATATATATATTTGCGGTGCCCCAAAACAGACCATTTGCTTCCCTGCGGTATCCTCAGTCTACTTATTCCGGCCTCGAAATATTTGCTAAAAAGAGCCCGGGTGAAGCGCTTCAAAGGCAGAGAGGCTCTAGAAGGCACCAAGAATACAGCTCTTCAAGAAAGACAATGTAGAACCTGCAGGAACCTATCACTCAGACTAGCATGGAGCTCTGAATAAGCTTTAATGATGCGTTCCCATCCTATGGCCCTTACGTACATGGTTATATGTATTGTAGTGTACCCCCACCCACCCCCTCCGCCAAAGCCCCCTGCTTCAGGTGTGTATTTCGAGCTGATTCCAATCATTGCCAGAGGGGCGTTTAGGGCTTAGGGGTTTAGGATTTCGGGTTTTGCCTCAAGAGGAGGTGAGGGTTGCACAGGCGGGTTTGGGGATTAGGGGTAATTTAGGGTTGAGGGTTGCGGGAGGCGAACGTTCCGCTTACTTAACCAACCATCCCAGACCGTTTTACCGCCAATAAGCTGGCCTAACACCCAGTCTTTGTTAACAACAAGCCAATGAGCCCCCATGCTTGAGAAAGCTCCCAGGGCCTCATTATTCGAATCCCTTTCGATCCTTACCAGGAGGAGAGGATTTTGTATATCAGGGGTCTTCGATGAACCCGAAAAACCCTAAGCTAGACTCCAACAGTTCTGTTGCACAGCCTCCTAAGAGCTTTAGCCGTGCCAGGGTTTTACAAAGTGCCACGAAAGACTTGCGAAAGAGAGCACGGAGCCCATCCAACTTCTGAGACGGGACTCTTGCAGGACGTGGAAATGGGCACAGAGCCCGAGGGTCCAAGCCTTTGCTGACCTCCTTTGGAGCTCGGAAGCTCGGGATTTCGAAGTTCAGTTACTAGCATAGCATGGTGCTAAAGTATTGGCTAGATCATAACATGCGCCAACACAGCTGTCTTGACATCTTTGGGATTGTTGCTGCGTCTATAGTTTTTCGGCTCAAGCCCTATAAACCCTAAGCCCTAAAGCCTTTGGTCTTTATAGGAAGGCTTGAGGTTTGTTTGCTGGCCAAGTTCGGGCCTTCAGGGATCTGAGCTCGGGGTTTTTCTATATTTTCAATCAAGCCCTTATGTAGGTTCTTGCTGTTGATGATATAATTCCTGCATGACCTTAAGAACCCTAAACTATGAGAATTATGGTATTTTCCTTATTATGGGTCATGCAGGAATTATATCATCAACCGTATGGATCCCCGCAAAGACCCCTTCACTTAATTGCAGCCTTCTTCTCAACAAAGCCATGCCCTTGCATTCGGAATAGGAGGTCGATGTCCCAGTATTCCTCAGTTCGGGGGCTTGCAGGGTTTAGGGTTTAGGGGTTTTAGGTTTAGGGTCATGGACCTGCTGTTGAGGTGTGTTCGCTGGCACACAATCCAAGCCCATGCTGAAAAAGGGTCATGGACCTGGAGATATTTGGCGGTGACATGTTTTCTTGCTGTAGAAGCATCGGTTTGTGATTGAAGTCATCTAAAACTCTTCGTGCCTGCGCGAGCTCGCACAAGCCATGGTGTAGTATTTTTCCATGCTTTTCTAACGGTTTACCCTGAAGCCCGTTATATAAACAATAGAAAAGCTTTGGGTTACCTATCCTAAACCCACATTACCCATGAAAACCTACTTGGACCCGTCGTGGAAGGTTTCACCCATGCACATGCATGCAGACTCTTGCAGACAGAGGGTTCTTGTCGCAGGTTGAAGGTTCGGGCTGTGATAAACAAGTCAGACGTTAGTAGGAGCACCCGCTTGGAGCTACTAGTCATATGACTATATCCTACTATTCCCCACAGCAGGCTTTCATGGCTCCGGGGTTTGATGGTGCGTAGGATCTACGGCAGCTGGCGGTTATCCTCTATTGGGTCTAGTTTCGTGCGTGTGCGTGTGCGCATCGCGGGCTTCTTCTTCCATGTTCCACTTTCTGACCCTAAACCCTTAACCCTGACACTCCCAAAGCCCTATAGACACGAAGCCCTTAAACGGCAGTTTGCAGTTAACCCAAGAAGCTCTCTGCTGCTTCCACTGGCGCAAAACGCCGTTTTTTCCCGCTGATGCGTGCTGCCCTGTGACAGGTCTCGCATAGGTGTAAACAGGGGCCTAAACAGTTAAATATTTTGGAGGTTCCTGATTATAATCACTGTAAAGTATACCCCAAAGCCCTACTCCAATTTTTGAAGCCCCTATGTTTCATGATCCTAACTTGAAGGCCCAGGTGACTGAGTAAGTGGTTCCTGTATAGACTTCTGCGCTGTCCCGGAAGGTCGGATCGTGAGGCTTACGGCTTTCAGGGTTTAGGGTTTAGGATTTAGGGTTTATGTTTGGGCTTAGGCCTAGTCTGCTGAGGGCTCAGTGTTTCGATTGAATTCCGCATGCTTCAAATGTTGCGGGTAACATGAGAACGTATTGTAGTAGTTGTTGAAGCTGTAATAATCTGTAGCTCGTTGGCAAACACTGGTAACCAAGCTAGACAAAATCGAAACCCTTAAGCAAGGCAAGGGATCGCCTTTACCTGCAAACACGAAACCCCGAGCAACAAAATCCCAAGCGAGCGGTCGCACGGCAGCAACACGGCAGAATTTGCATCCTCGGCGTGCAATCGCCGAATATCGCCGCGAAAATGATGGCACATCCCAGATGGCATGGTTTTTGGGTTCCGGGGGTTTGGGGCAAATACGGTGGTTGGGTGTTATCAGGGCTAAGAGGTGAAGTTAAGGCTATATTGATGTATCGGGTTGAAGGTTTTTTCCTAGCAGAGTGTAGCTGTACATCCCAGTCCTATGATTTTGGGTTGCAGATCAATCCCGGAACCGTAAACCGGAGCCCGAAACCCAGGCTTCGCGATCTTTGGCCTGCCTTTGGACTAGCACAGGAGCTTCAGTCAAGCATGTCCTGTAGGCTTTGCTTTTGAGTTTGGGGTCCTGAAATTAGGACAAGGATGGACCCTTTTACTTGGGCCTTAGGTTGTGATGTGAGGCTCCCATCTGAGTAGGCCCTGCCCCGGACTTTGAGGAGCCTCTCCAGTTCACCACGTTGGTCGTAAGGAGCTTTTTGGAGCATCCAGCATTCGGGAACACCGAAAGGGTGTAGGCCCCCAAAACATTAAACTGCGAACCTCGAACCTTAAACCCTGAACCCTGAGACGTTACACAAGCCCTCACAAGCCCGGTCAAAAGCTGAGAAGCCTGTCAGAAAAGCTCGTTCTAAAACCCCCGTACGACTGATCCGGAACGCGTAAACACTCCGACCCTGAACCCTACCTGGACCCCAAAAGTATGTAGAATAATAGCCTTTTTATGGGTTTTGGGCCATTATTTTACTTACTTTTGAGGGTTTAGGTAAACCCTAAACCCGTCCTTCCTTGCTTTTCCAAGTCCTGGGCCTTCGCCAGCGCCGGCTGGCATGGAGAGATGTCCACTCGCCGCGTAGGCGCATCTGACTTGGAGCCGCTTTAGAAGCCAGGTAGTCCTTTGGGACAGTTTAGATTTCCCTAGTTGGGGGTTTAGGATTTGTAGAGCTTAGTAATTGAAGCAATCAGTTGGAGGTTTTGTGGTCTGGTGTGGTAGGAGTTTTGAGTTGTGTGACATGTGTTTTAGAGACAGATAGAGGTTTTGAGTTTAGTTTAGGGTGGTAGAGATTCTGTTTTTGGAGTACAGGGTTCAGGGCCAGGGATTTAGGGCTGCTGGTGTTGGCATTGCAGTTTTTGGGTGACTCCTTTCGGATTCTGTCGCATGTTTTGTTAACCATCCGTTTCAGAATCCTCTACGAGCGGCCCTTCATCAAGGCAGGGCTCTTTCCCTGAACCCGTAAACCGTAAACGCCGCAAACTCTAAACCGCCCCTGATTTTCAAGTCTTGTAGTATATGTTTAGGGTTTAGGGTTAAGGGTCTTAGTCGTAGAGTACTTTACCCGCCGTGTAAGACCCAAGTATACTATTACGTAGGTCTATATAGGTTAGGCACATGGACCCTCGGATATCCGATTTAGTGATTGGGGTGCGTGTTTGGGGCTTTTGGGCCCTATGACTATATAAGGGTTCGGAGTTTGCAATAGGAGCCACCCTAAACTGTCCTGAACCCTACTTGATCTCTAAACACGATCCCTAAGCCTGCACGACCTGCTCAGCAAGCTCCTGCCCCTCGCACTTGAGCTACTACGGGTATGAACGGAGAAAGACCCCAGCAGTTTCAGGAGCAGACTGGGCCCACGAGGGTACAAAGAGTAGTACATGACTTGGGATACTTGAGTGGCCTTCAAGTAGTCCCTATATAGGTACTGTGGGGCCAAAGTCTATAACAATACGATTTGGGCACATGGACCCCGAGGAAGCCTTGCTGGAAGCCCTTGTTAGCTGTCAACCACTCCTCGGAAAATGACAGCGTGCACACACGTCCGAAGGTTGCTGGTATGAGAAGCGGTTCCAAGAAGCCTCGAGAAACTTGACTGAATCGCAAATCAGGAAGCTGAACAACATCAGGCAGATGCTCGAGCACCTTGAATTCTAAGCGTTGCGAGGTGCCTCGGTTTTAGACCCTCGCGTGCGGCCCCCAAACTAGAAGACATGAGAAGATACATATTATGTAGATATATGTACACATACACATACACATCTGCAATACGATACATGCATGCATTCGTTCATACTTACATCTACGTATATACATAAACTTTATATATTATTGAAATTAGGTATATGTACACATATATGTATGTCGGTATATATATATATATATATCGAGAGAGAGAGAGAGAGAGAGAGAGAGCATCTTGCTCAGAGGTCAGAGCTTGCTTGCCTTGAGCCCTGAACCTTGCCAAACCTTGCACTCCCTATCGGACACTATTTAGGGGTTAGCATGTAGTAAACAGGGCTTAGGGTTTAACGTTGAGGTTTTAACTCTATAAACCCTAAACTCTAAACCCCTAAACCCTAAACCGTTTAGCCTTCATCCAATTGGATCTCTGGCTCTGAGTTATCCTGCGAGCAGGTCTGCGCGACCCAAAGTTCTTCCAGTGGGCCTGGAGCTCACAGGGGTAAGATTTACTTACCTAAACCCCCAAAAGTAGGTAAAATAATGGCCCAAAACCCATAAAAAGGCTATTATTCTACATACTTTTGGGGTCCAGGTAGTAGCTGAGTAGGTAACCTTTAACCTTTTTGGGCTTATATAATCCTACCATAATTGAAAGGTTAACCTTTTTCGGGCTAGGGTACTCAGCCCCTAAGTTCAGGGTCTCTACCCATAGGCCCAGTGTAGTTCCTTTTTGTGGGTTGTATCTTTCAGGATCCTATAAGGTTACCCAAAAAGGCACTACAATGGAGCCTATGGGTAGCTTCAGGTGTCTGTTCAGTCAAACCGGGAGGTTGGACAGCACAACGGGAACTCCGAGCATCGCAGGTTTAGGGTTCAGGGTTTAGGGTGTATTTTGCCGTCAAAGAGTCCCTTAAGGATGTTCCGGAGCTTTCTTGGGCACGAAGGGCTTCGTACCTGGAGTCATACCCTGCCCCTTTTTAGGGTACCTAGCTTTCCATACAACAGATACTAACTATAAAATTCGGTTCCCCCAAACAGTTACCCTGTAGGTAGGGTTTCAGCTGAAGTCAATTTTGTCCTGCGATGCCTTTCCCCTGGCTGCAAGCTCGAAATAAAGCGTTGTGGTCGAGGTGCAGATGTTGAACGGGGTGCCGTGCAGAATACCATGGTTTTGAACCATAAACCAGCTTTATTATTAAAAGGTGCAAACGCTGCTGACTGAGACTTGGAACTGGATGGGGCGAACGCTGTGTAGTCCTAAACATGTAGCCGGCAAGCTCAAGATCTGCTCCTCAACCCTAGGCGTTAGTTTAGGGAGTAGGGTTTAGGGTTTAGGGTTTAGGTCATGGCTGTAGCTTCCCCAGGCGATGGGGCTTTGTTCTCACGGGGCTGTAGTGTGTAGAGGTCGGCATCCGTGAGACGAATTCGCCTAGCCCCTGGTCCAAAAGGCCGGAATGGATGAAAGATCCTTCGCCAAGGATACTTGTTAATCTTAGTATGTCTGAAGCAAGTAGTTTTGATCCCAAGCCTCGTCAAGGACTCCAAGTGCGGAGTAGGTATTCCCATTCTCTCGAAACAAAGCATGTCGGAGTCCACGCTAAAAAGTTGTGGTCGAGGTGCAGATGTCGAACGGGTTGCCTTCCAGAATACCATGGTTTTGTACTCCAAGTGCGGAGTAGGTATTCCCATTTACTCAAAACAAAGCATGTGGGAGTCCACGCTATTGCCGAGGTGGCTGACACAGCAGTCCAAATGGCTCCGCAGTTTACCTCTCAGAACTGCACGGCTCTTGGCGAAGTTGTGTTTGTTCTCTGCGAGTTGTGGGAGTCGAAGCCCGAAATCACTCTACCCCCAAATCCTAAACCCCAAAGCCCTGATTAAAACACATCAACCCTAAAAAAAGGTGCAGAACAGTCGCTCGTGTGTAGGTCCGTGGCACTGTTTTTGTTTATCAATGCCCGTGCAGTATCCCTGGAGTCTCCGACATGGGAGTTCAGAAAGGCCTTATCGTTCCTGCTTCGTTACACATTCAACTAAGCAATATGCCCCAAGACCCGTTTTTCAAAAAATTAAGCAGTAAGGCCACTGTATCTCTCCATAATCCGAATAGCTGCCGGTGCCTGAGGTTCGAATCTGGTCTTGGCCCTAGCGGTGGCAGGGTTTTCAAAAGGCAACATGGGGAGCCTTTAATATCGGGAGTTATGTTAAGGGTTCCGTTAAGGGGGTGTACTTTCAAGGGTTCCTTCAGGGGTTTTAAACGCAGCAGATATTCCTCGTTTCACATACAGACTCGGAGCTCATGCCGTCTTTCACACGGGCACGTATCTACATCTGCGCTGTAAGCTGTATGGCATGTGCGTCTCTGTGTGTGTGTGTGGGGTCTTGTATCTTGAGCCATTACGGCGGTATAGGGTCATTGAGAGTAGTTGTCGCACTTCCTGGCTTTTGCAGTCAAGAACAACCGTTCAAGTGGCATGACAATTGCCTCCTGCGTTTCGGGACAGGTGGTCACCTAGTCTAGTTTCCGGCTGAACAAACTGCAGTAGTTTTATGTAGCTCTCCTGGCTTAACCATTTTCGTCGCACTTGCAAGCAGCAGCGAAAGAATTGCTATTCGTCGCCTGTTGGTGGAGGCTGGAACGTTCAACCATCCTAATCTCTCACGCACACAAACAGACAGGGAGAGAGAGAGCGAGCGAGAGCGGGACACTTGCTAGTTGATCGACCTGTGACTGCATGCATCTGCATGCCTTAAAGCCTTATGCCATGGAGCTGCTGGCTAACGTGTTCCTGCCCGATATGCAAGATGGCTCGACTGTGGAAACAACAATAACATCTTGTTCAACCAGACTCTTACTCGTACATGTCGTTTGTGTGTGTGTGTGTGTGAAAACCGAACCTGCTTTGGCTGATCTCAGAGGCCTGGCTTTTGTTAATCGCGTTGGCTTGCGATGGACCATCTCCACTCGTCCACTTTCAGACATAGCTTCGTCGGGTGGCGTTTGATCTACTGTTGCTGCCCCCCTGCAACCCCACAACATGTATGCGAAAATTTGTGGAAGCATGCTTTGGTGTCCATGTACAAGGACAGCGAGCGCGCGCGCACACACACACACACAGGCAGAGAGAGAGAGAGAGAGACAGAGAGAGATACCCTTTTTATGATTTCGTGTTTTATCGCCAGTCAGGTGATTCGTTTTCGGAAGTGTACTTTCTTATCAAGGATACCTGCAGCGATACTTCCCTCGCAGCAACCTTCTGCTATACGGCCCGCCCCCAACGCATCGGGACTCCACACGCTCTACGTGATTCCTGGCCAAGTTGTCAGAAGCAACCACAACGACAATAATCATAGCATGGTCTCACATACACACACACACACACAGTCCAGCTCTTTTAAATCCGGTTAACCTGTATCAGCCCTAAGCCCTAAACGGTGGCTAGTTTCCCTGGGCCGGATTTCGCTGGTGCTTGCTAACCTACCGAGTAATAACAGCTCTCGAGATGCAACCATGTTCTGCTGGATGGGCGCTATGGCAGTCTCGATAGCCTATCTGCCCTTAGGCGTGTCTGATCAATTCCTGTTTGTTGTTGTCCTTGTATAGTACGAGTCATGGGGTGCTTCACGCAGTGTCATGCCTGCAAGAGATAGACCTTGCCTGGCTTGTCGGAGTTGCGAAAGCATACACCCCGAAGTCCAGGTTTGGTCTTTTGCCACCATGCGGATCAACCACGAAGCGCTCTTCGACTCGATGGCGGCACAGGTCGGGGGGAGAAGCCCCGGGTGTTTTGAGATTTTCGGGTTTTATGGAGCTTGGCTGCAGGGAATCGGGGCTTAGTGCCTTGCAGTCCCTGCTCAGAAAGAGGGGTGTAGCCATGCGACTTGAAGGTTTGCTGTAAAGGCCCTTGTTACTTGTCTCGTTCCCAGCAGAGGCTGTTGCAGGCTGGAAGCAAAAAAAGCAAAGGGATAACCACGGTGTAGGGTTTAGGGTGGCTTAGGGTCTATAGGGCCTAACCAAAAGGGTTAAACTTGGGGTTACGTCCGGATTTGAGTGCTTTTAGCTCAGGTCTTGTAGGTTTGGGGGTCCCTGAAGCCCCCATTTTTTCCCCCCCAAAGGCATTCAAGTCCTACGAGTTTAATGATTCTGTGAGCCAGCAAGCCCAATTTCAAAACAGGGTTTAAGGGGGTTAGACGGCGTCAGCTCTGTAAGGGTTCTGTAGCGGATTTGTAGAGGCTGGGTTAGGCCTCAAGCCACCTAATCCCAAACACTGGCAGAGATTATTCCTCAGGCTCCCAGGTCAAAAACCAAGCAGAGTAGATCACCCTAAACCCTGAAACCCTAATCCCTCAACCCCCAAAGCCCTACTCATCAAGCCCCAAACCTCCCTAAACTTCTAATTTAACCCTGAAGCCCAAATGCGCCAAAACGCTTTGCCTTTGGGGGGAGGTCCAGGGCTGGCTGCTGAGCAACTTCGACCCACAGCACCTTTCGCGGCCCTGTGCTGCGATTGACTGGGCTCGAGTTATGATCAGGGGCCTCCAAAGGTGGGATCAATGAATGTAGGGCTTTTCGGAGTTTAGGGCTCCTCTGGGCTTTGGGGGGTTTCAGGGTTTAGGGGTTGGGGCTGACGGTTGAGGGTTTAGGGTTTAGGGTCTACGAAGGAGCCCTTGTAGAAGCACCAGGACTCTTATACCCCACCTAGCTTCATCCCACCTTTGGAGCCCTCTGATACGAGGAACTACATGCCAGTTACCAAACTAGCAGTTTTTGAGAAGGGCATTTCCAAGCATCTGATATAGGAGTTCTGCGGTAGGGCATGCTTGAGAACAAATTTAGGTATAAAGAGAGAGATAAATAGATGTGCATATGTATACATGTATAGATAGGTAGATAGATAGATAGAATATGTATGTAAACATGTAGCAAGAGCTTTGAGAATCAGGACGTGCAGGTTCTAAGCCCTAAGCCCGAAAGGTCAGCGTGAAACCTAAAAACCTTGGGTTTCACCTCTCTTTGCAGACCTCGAACCACATGCCTCGCCTATGGAGTGTCCGAGCGCGAGCGCCGAAACCCT
>CAJNJA010007771.1:640-15907 GCA_905231915.1 Symbiodinium necroappetens
CCGACTGCTTCTCATGTTCTATCACAGTCTAGGGCGCACTGGCTCTGACCCTTTACGCCGAACCCTACGAAAGCTTGCCTGAGCATCCCAGCAGACAGACCTCGAAAACCTGTTCGGAAGATCTAGCATGTTCGGAAAGGTCTAGGAGCAGTTCTAGTTTGCATAGTGGTCGAAGCACAACCCAGACCTAGAATCGACCCCTGCAGAGGCACTCGGTATGGCTTCCTTTCTGCTTCTGCCTTTGCTTCCCGAGCACCTCCTCGAAGCGAAGTGGCCCGGAACCCAAGAGAGCCCTGAGCTTTCCATGCAAGTTCTGGCCTAGGGGGGCCCTCCAGGCTCGTTGAGCATGCCTGGTTCTCTATTCTGTTCTACTGCTGTGTTGCCGGCGGCTTTGGAGGTTCGGGGGCTTGAAGCCCCGCAGCGTCAAAGACATCACCCGAAAGACCCACCCTTGTGCAAGCCACTTCCTTCCACTTGGAGGTTCATGAGTAGATATAAGTGGGCTTATAAGTAGGGTAACTATAGTTATAACCCATATTAGGAGACTTAGAACACCACTTTTAACTACCCATGAACCTCCAAGTTCCACTTCCCAAAAAAGAGGGCCTTTTTGGTGCTCGGCCTTCCATAGTTCATCTGCTCGGAGCCTTTCATGCGAACAGGAGAGAGAATTCATTCGTTCGATGAATCCGAGAACAAGCTGCACCACCCTGAGGGTTTAGGGTTTTAGGGCTTTAGGGTTTAGCGTTTTAGGGTTTTAGGGTTTAGGGTTTTAGGGTTTAGGGTTTTAGGGTTTCAGGGTTTTAGGGTTTAGGGTTTAGGTGGTCGGATGTCCTGAGGTCAATCCTCTCCTTCGCCGCTGTCTCGGGTGCTGCTTCCTCAGTCCGTTGCTTTTGGTAGCTGCGTGTGGGAACTGGGAGCACCGCTGGGTATCACAAAACCATATACGTTCACCAGGCAGCTTGTGGCACGCCGAAAAACATGCCTCCCTAAACCCCAAACCCCTAAGCCCCTAAACCCCTAAACCCTGTAATGCAACCGGCACAGACGCATTGCAGAACACCGAAGCCAAGAACGCCCTCAGTAGCCCTGAGATCGCCGAGGTCCAGGGATCCTCCCGATTGCTCTTCCTGATCTGGACCGTTTAGGGTTTAGGGAGTTTAGGGTTTTAGGGCTTCAGGGTTTTAGGGGTTTAGGGCTTCAGGGTTTTAGGGTTTTAGGGTTTAGGGGTTAGGGTGTAGGGTTTAAGGTTTAGGGTTTGTGCGTCTCCTTGCTGTGGGGCGGTGGGGGGGGCCGCATGACATGTGGGTAAAATCAAAAATTTCTGGAGATGATGCATGCCCTGAAACTCTCCTTCTGCCCCGCCCCAATGTCCGAGTTTCAACTTGTCTTGGGGCTGCAACTTCGCTCATGAAATCGTTGGGCGAGTCTGAATTCAGCAGTGCAGCCATTTGGGCCCTTATTGGACCCTTAAACCCTAAATGGACCCTTAGACCAATCTGTTGAATTACCAGGAGCTCCTCTTGTGGGATGTTGCTCTTCGCCCTGAAATGAGTTCAGATTGCGAAGATGATCTACCATGGTAGGGACCCACATCCATGTAGCCATGTCTGTATATATCTATCTATATATAGTATATATATATATAAAGTGTGTATATATATATATATACATACATACACATATATATATATGTATACTTATATACAGATGGTTTTCTTTTCTCCAGAGCCCACCTGGGAGCCGAAGCTCGATCGCAGGAATTTCAACGAGGAGTTGCAGCACGGCTTCCAGGCCTCCGAAGCCTCCGCGAAGGGGTCCGAAGCCTCCGAAGACCCTCCGAAAGTTGGGCTCTTGTTAGGGGATTTAGGGATTTCGGGTTTTAGGGTTTAGGGTTAAGGGTTTCGGGATTTGGGGAGTTAGGGGTTTAGGGCTTCGGGATTTAGGGATTTAAGGCTGGGGGATTTAATTCAAGTTACCACAAGACAGAAGCCATGCTATTTACTATGGATCCCCATTATGGTAACTTAAATAAAAAAACCCTGAACAAGAACCCTTCTGAAGTTCGCACTTCAGCTCAGAGTTTCCCTGCTTGGGGGATTCGGAGTTTGCAGCTTCACGAGGGACTCGGTGGAGTAGAGACAGCAGCGATGCCTGCAGAGGCACCGGGCTACAGCGCTCCGCCGGTTTTCGCTAGGATGCACACACACCTTCCTAAACCCAAAACCCGAAACCCTAAACCCTTAAACCCCAAGCCCTAAACCCTAAACCCTACCTTCACAAGCTGATCCGCCACTCCAAAGTCGCAAAACACCGGCAGACTCTCCGAGAACCTCGAAGGACTCCAAAACCTGTCGGCTTGAAGTCTTGAGTACTTGGAGGTGCATGAGGGTTTAGGGGCTTATGGGGTTTAGGTTTTGCGGGCTTATAGGGTTTAGGGTTTAGGGTATTGGGTTTTTAGGGTTCTTGTTACCCGGAGACTCCAATATTCCTTGATTAAGGAATATCTTATCAGGGACCGTACTATAATTGAAGGTATATATTCCTTAATGAGGGGATATTGGAGTCTCTTTGTATCGTGTCCAGGGCGAGAAGACAGCTTCAAACCTTGAAGATGCGCCAATCTTGTATTTCCTTGGAGGGGCAGACTGGGGAGTTTGAGGATCAAAGACTTGACGCGGTGCAAACTTCACCAGAGGGTGCGAACTCTTGAACCCGAAACCTATGAAGTCTGAACTCCGGAATATTACCGGGTCTGAACACAGCGTGAGAGTAATCGTATCCCCCCACTTATGGAGGCCCTACATCAGCCTCTATAAGCCCCTTATATCATCTCAATCAATACATATGTAAGCATGTGTATATATATGTATATATATATATGTATGTATATATATATATATATATATTTTTTCTTTATTTATTTATATCTTTATATATATATATATATACATGCGCACACATAGACCCTTTGAAAGCCTGAAGAAGCCTTGCTTCAGGTGGCCATTTGGCGCTTAGGCCTCTTGGAAGGACTGCGAAGGTCTGTCGCTTGGCTGGCGCTGATGACGAGCTACGCCGCCTGGCATCAACTAGTCCTAGGAAGGTCCTATATGGGGGTTTCCGAAAATAGGGGACCCTAACATAGTACCCTAAATAGTAGGATCCTTATTATAAGGGACCCCAAAATAAGGTACCCTAATTTTCGGAAAGTCCCATACAACAATCGGTTCCTTCAAGGGCTCCTTCTTACCAGGGCGATAAGGGTAGAGTATAGAATGGGTGGATCCTTCATGTCAGAATGAGCGAAACAAGGCGATTCGCCAAAAAAAGCGCTGATTTTCACCCACAGATCGATCAAGCTTTGACCCCTTTTTGACCCCTGAAGACTCGACGGAAGATTCGAAGAAGCCTAAACTGTCGAAACCTTTTAAGAAGAATGCATCCCCCCTGCATTGTCGTCCCGATCTCTATCAAGCAAAAATGCTAAACCCCTAAACCCTAAACCCCTAAACCCTGAACCTCTGAACCCCTAAACCCTAGGGCCGAGGCCTCCGCTGAGAGACTTTGGATTTCTGGATCTCGAGAGGTTGGGGAAATCCTGGAGCTCATTTGGGAGCTTCAGAAAAGAAGGGGGGTACCTTCTTTTGGGGGTCCTTATAAGTTTCAGAAAACTAGGTTACCTTATTTTTGGGGTCCTTATAATAAGGATCCTACTATTTAGGGTTTAGGGTTTAGGGGTACCTTATTTTGGGGTCCTTATAATAAGGATCCTACTATTTAGAGTGCTATATTATTGTTCCCCTATTTTTGGCAAACCCCCCCATTTCTTCCAGCTCTCAGGATGCAAAATCCGTCGAATCCCCTAGGTAGTACTCGGTAAAACCGAAGGTCATATACTTCCTTGTTTTAAGCAGTCTGTCACTTTGGCCAGGATGCTAGAGAGATCGCAACAACCCCCAGGCCCAAACCCCTCAGACCGCCTTCCTTGTAGACTCGCAAGACGAACATGTCGCAGCCTTCCGGAAGTTGTGGAGCCCGCGACTTTAGGGTTTAAGGTTTAGGGTTTAGGGGCTTAGGGAAGCAAGCCTCCAAACAAGACTCTTCAGCCCAGAGCTCCGGCAAGACGTCGAGGCGGAAGCTCCTGTAAAACCCATCCCCACCTCTACTTGGAGGTTCACGGGGTAGTTCTAAGTGGGGTTATAAGGCCCCCTAATATGGGTTATAACTATAGGTACCCTACTTATAACCCCACTTACCCATGAACCTCCAAGTACCCTTCTCCAGAAGCTCTTTTGGATGGTCCCAAGTCCCCCACAACCGGCCTTGAAGCGCCGAAGCCTCCCGGTTCAAACGAGGCCGGCAGCTTGTGGATCTACAAGCAGGTGGAATTTAGGGGACTGTGAGTTCCAGCGAGTACAAGCTCTACAAGTACAGCCAATACCTAGGAGCCCTTTCAGAACCTACCCAAAGCCCTGAGCGGCGGGATTCTTCATCGGCATCCCGCGAGTTGCCCTTTGAACCCCTGTTCCAAAGTTCCAAAGACCACAAACGCACATGAAAGGCTGTTAAAACCTTGCACTCCACATCTTCCCTTCAAGCTATCAGTGTGCCGTCCGGGTGTACTGCGACATTCGGCTGTTCAATGCGTCTGGATTTTCGGCTGCAGTGCACGCGCTCGTTCCTCGGGCTTGCTAACTCTCCGGACGAGCCAAAGCCCTGCCCAGCTAACCTGCTGTAAGATTTAGGCTTGAAAAATACTGTACTTGCCATGTCCAGCAGCAAACTTTAGACGTACCAAGACCGTGAGAGGTATTAGCTTTCACTAATGTAACATGTTGGAATATTCAATTCAAGGGTGCTTGGAAGGGTTTGTGTGTTTGGCACCGCATATCCAGTGGTTCTTCAGAGTGGGCACTGATCATCGTGCACGGAAACTCCATCGTAGAAGTTGCGGCTGCACATGTGTGTATGTGTGAATCTCGTCCCCCAGTTTGCCGCAGTGCCGACTTTTGGTCCTATCGACACTGCTATGTCTCATTCGAGTTTGGAGGTGTTTGAGGTCATACAGTTAGTGGAGTCAGCCGCCCAGGCTTGAGATGAGCTTTCGGGGCGAGGTGACTGAGTTGGGCCATGCAAAATACTGTTGATGATATACATCCTTAGCATTACCTTGAGGACCCTAAACAATGGGGATCATGGTATATTCCTTATGATGGGTAGTGCAGGATTTATATCATTAACCGTATCTCCCGAAACCCTATTGATAATTTTGAATTCCCTTACATTGCCCTCTCTTACGACCTGCCGGGCTCAACAGCCTTTGTTTCACACCGGGCGACGCGCCCGCAGACTGTACAAGTACTTGGCTGGAAGGATGGCTCTAGTGCTCATTTGGTACACAAGCCCAAAGTTTGGAAGCTTCGCACGGCCCCCACGTCAAAAGGAACTTTGCTGGCACACCCTCACTTTCCAAAGAGCTTTCAAGCCTAAGCCCCACCTTCAGCCCACTTAAGCCTGCAGCATCGCTGCCTCTCCTGCGTCCACCACGTGATGTCGCGCACACGTTTGCTGCAGCAGCGGTTTACAGCCGCGAGGTGATGCTCGGCCAAGGCTAACGCATTCTACAGTACCAGGCTTTCTCAACCGGCTCGGCCTTTATGTTGAGGTAATTACCTGGAAGCAGGGGTCTTAAGATGTAGGGGTCTGCATCATTTAGGGTCCATCTTGGGGGTTTTCTCCCAGACTCCTCAGGAAGCTTGATGCATGCGCGTCCCAGTTCAACCGGCGAGGCTCCTGAACGTGCAGCTCGACTGGCACTAGGTTCTGCTCCTAGGCGGTTTTGGGGCGCTTAAATTAAAGTTGTTACAATCCTTTCTTTCTCATGTGGTCAGTGTTTATGGCATGGGTTTTGGGAGGGATCTCCGGAACAAGATGTCTGGGAGGCACCCTCAAAGCCGGGACCCGAAAGCCGGTGCTAAAGGGATGCATCTTTCCACGGCGGTCTCACAAAGTAAACGACGTCGAAAGTTCGGACTGTCTTGGGGGACACTTGCCGTTCAGAAGGGAACGCGGGGGAAGGCTTGTCTCCACGTCCGGCCCTTTCGCGGATTCGGGGGGAACCTGAAAACCAGACCCAGGCTTTTTGAGGTGAGCAGGGCTTTTCTAAAGAGAGGGCGGCCTCTTTTCTTTCCCCGAACTTCCATACCTCGGCCGTTAAGCGGCTTAGAGGCTGTTGGAATCGAACCGGAGGGGTCGATGACCGGGCATTTTCCGCGGCTTGAGGAGGGGGAACCTTCCATCAAAAGATGACGGTCAGCAAGCCTAAACATGCTGAGGCAGGTGTAACGGTTCGACGATCGGTTCCTGCCGTCTCAGGCTTTGTGACCTAGTTACCGTTCGGAGCTTGCCTAAGCCGACCCTTTACAAGACAGTAGTGAGGAAGTCTGTCAGGGAGAGGGAAGAGAGACTTTCCCACAGCAAGCGCGAACGTGCGGATGGTCGGAATCTGTGCCACAGAAACCAGTCTGGATGATCCAAGACTTTGAAGCACCTAACGGACTTCGCCCTAAACCTTCAACCCTAAACCCTAAACCCGTAACCTCAGCTAAGGGCCCCGCCGCCTCTGCCACCTCGGCCACCACAGGCCCAGAATCGGCATTCAACTGGGTTCTTGCTAACTTATAGTGGTGTTAAGTTGCTATCACAGGGAGTGTGCAATGCACAGGGTATGCTTCTCTGACCTGTAGCTTGTTAAGCCTATGAGCTTATGAAAGAAGAACCCAGGTCGGGGGTTTACTTGCGCAGGGGTCACGGGTGTAGGTTGAACGTCGTGCGAGAACATGGCCCCATGTCCTAGGACTCGGGATGCGGCAGCTTAGTGCTTCCATCTGCGCGCCTGAGGAGCATTTTGCCTCTCCGAAGCAAGCCTTTCCCAGCCCAACGGTAGTTGCAAGCTACTAGCAGCAGCAGGAGCAGCAGCGGCAGCAGCAGCAGCAGTAGTAGTAGTGATAGGCATCAGCTGCATCGTCAATCCATCCTTGCTTTCGTAGTTCGACGGAGTCTAGCTCTCGGGCTTGGGCGTGTAGCTTCGAGAATGCGCTGAAACGTTTTATTGTTCTTTGGTACGTGGAGGTCATCCCCAACATTCCGGGCGCCATCGACGAAGCCATCGATACCCGGCCATGTCAAGAAAAAGGTGTATAGCAAGCTCCAGAGCATTGGAGAGCAAGCACCGGTTCATTACTCGTCATACACGTCAGAATCGCACTAGAGCCTGAGTGAGTTGCTGGCTGGGGCTCTTGGGGCCGTATATTCCTCAGGATTCGGGGGACTTTGTAGTGATTCAAGGTTGGGGCAAGATTAAGCAAGGCTTGAGGGCTTCTCCGTGTCGGTCTTCCACTCTGAACTCACGATCTTGGAGCTCCCTAAACCCTAGGCCCTAAACCCTAACACCCCAACACCCTAAACCCTAAACCCTCCCAGCTCAAGGTTCCTCTGCTAGGATGGTCTAAGCCTTCCTGAGACCCGAGAAGCCGACTGTGCACTCCTGCCGACTGCCGGTGTGCCTTTAAAGGAGAAAAAGCAAACACGTCCCCTCGTGCCCAGGAGTCCACTGACTCAAGGGTGGCTTGGCATCACACTTGATTGGCATAAGCAAGATATAACAAAAATTCAAAACAGTTTGTCTTCCAGCGTCATTTCGAGAGCAGAGGGGGGCTTCAAGCCTGGGAGCCAGTCAGGGCGTGTTGATGGGACAGTGTTCTTTATGATTCCGCGTTACACCCCATTTAATAGAGGAGCCCTAAGCCCTAATTCCTGTTCTACTTATGACGGCCCTTATGCCCTGGAGGCTGAAAGTCAGCCCTCTTGACCCCCCAAGCAACCACAAGCTCTCGACGGCTCCTCCGAGGGCGGGGACATCAACACAAGCACAGAAGGGTTTCATATAAGGGCCTTTTAATACTTCCCTATACTTTTTTGTTTGGGGGGGGGAGCCCCCTAATGTAGAAGCCTGAATGATTGCCAATACTATTCCGAAGTAACTCCCCTGATTACAATAAACACCACTATCCAGAAACCTTATAGAGCCTATAATATCCCTTCGGGTAGAAACCCTCATAGAAACCCTATAGAACCTATAAAATATCCCTTCTAGTATCCCTCATAACCTTCTAGAACCTATAAAATATCCCTTCTAGTCACCGTTGTGGAAACCTTCTAGAGCCCATATGTGCGCGCTGAGACCAGGACTGGGCGGATACAAGCGGCAAGGTGCGATTTGCGGCTGCCTCTCGATAGACAAACCTTCGGGTTCAGGGTTTGGAACCTTAGGGTCTTAGGGTGTTAGGGATTTGGGTTCAGGGTTTGGGGTGTTAGGGTTTAGGGCCTCAGGGTTTGGGGCCTTAGGGTTTAGGGTTCAGGGTTTGGGGTGTTAGGGTTTAGGGTTTGCGTGGCTATCGGGAGCTTTACATGGTGCGGTGTCTAGGGTTTCAACGGTTTTGGAAGGGGAGACGGGGTTTCGGGATCATTGATTAACGGGGGGTTATAAGTAGGGTAACTGTAGTTATGACCCATATTAGGGGACTTTATAACCCCACTTATAACTGCCCATGAACCTCCAAGAAACGGGGATTCATTAGGGGGTTTGGTGCGTGCGGGGGTTCCGTCGGCAGGATGCAGGGCTGCCTCGGAGTGCCATTTTTTTTAGCGAGCCGTCTTTTCAGCTTACCGCCGAACGGGAAAAGGTGGCAAGCCGAAGCAGATAAACGATTTTTAGGATTGGGTTCCTTTGAGGTTTCTGTTTAGTGCACTATATTAGGGTTTGAGGCCAAGAAACGAGGGTCGGTGCAGTTTGGCACGTGCTTGGCTGTTTTGGTGTCATTGGAACGCACAGCGAGGCAGGGCTTGAGCTCCATGGGCTCTGATGCGGCACGACCTAGGACCTAGGCACTCCGGCTGCGACTTCGGACTCGCAGTTCCACGCGCTCCCCTCTCCCTCTTTCAAATTCGCTCTCTCTCTCTGTCTCTCTTTGTCTCTCCGTCTCTTCTTCTCGTTGCCTCAGTCTTCCTCCTTGGAAGGGAAGTTGTATAGTTTGCGATGGCATGTAAGATTGAAGTCGTCTACTGCAGCTCTCCATGTTTTGGTCCTGTTATGTTTGTAGTCGTCCATCCGTCTCATGTAATGTGTCCATGTATGTATTTGGAGGCCTATCCGGACGTGCCTGATCTGATAATCCCCAAGGAAGAGACCACCGACTCACCAGGAAGGAGCCCAGAGGACTGGCCTACGGTTGATGATAAAAAAATCCTTGGCATTCTCCTATAATAAGGAATATACCATAATTCCCATAGTTTAGGGTCCTTAGGGTAATGCGAAGGATTTATCTCATCAACAGTATGTTGGCGCACTTTTCTGAGGTTTCGGCATGTTGGGCCACGGGTAGAGACGGTGTTCAGAGTGTCTGGTCGAAGTCTTCCGTCCCTAAATCCTAAACCCAAAAGCCCTAAACCCTAAAAACCCCCCAAAAAGCACAAAGCCCTTAAAAGCCCCTAAACCCCTAAATCCTCAACCCCTAACCTTCAGAGCAGGGGAGTTTACGCTCGAGATCAGGTCTTGAGTCGTCGGTTCAGCGGTGAGTCGACGGAAGGGGCGCGCAGCCAACCTTTCGGTCTCGTACGAACTATGGTTGATGATATAAATCCTGCACTACCTTCTGGACCCTTAATTATGGGGATCATGGTATATTCCTTATTATGGGTAAGGCTATACAAGAGAGTAGCGACTGCGCCAAGAAGCTCCTAGCAACGTCGCATGACTCTCTGGTTCTTAGTAGGGAATGGGGGAATGGATCCCTATGATAGTCCCTTAAGGTCCCCTCTAGTAGTCCCCATTCCCTACCAAGAGCCAGAGAGATGCAGGACGGAGGCTCCCAGCCCGGCATCATCGAGTCGGCTGCAGCTTGCAGCAAAAGGGAACAAGGCAGGCTTAAGGTTTAGGGTTTAGGGTTTAGGTAGTTGCTAAAGGCTACTTGGAGGTTCATGGGTAGTTATATGTGGGGTTCATAAGTAGGGTAACTATAGTTATAACCCATATGATGGGACTTAGAAGGTTCATGGGTAGTTATACGTGCAGTTATAAAGTCCCCTAATATGGGTTATAACTATAGGTACCCTACTTAGAAGCCCACTTCTAACTACCCATGAACCTCCAAGTAGAAAGCCTTTCTCCACTTCAGAATACCTCGGCTCACCAGCTATGCAGGTGGCGCTCTTGAGCACAAAACCGATGCGCGTCTGACGGTCGGTGGTACGGCCCATAGGACTTTGCATAAGGAGCTTGGTAACAAGCAACCCTAAACCCAAAACCCTAAACCCAAAACCTTAAACCCTAAACCCTAAGCAACCCTACAGGCCCTTGTGCAAAGCAGGCCCCAGAGGAGCTCGCAAGAAACGCCCAGAAGCCTCTGAAAGAAGAACGATAAGAATGAAGCCTCTGAAAGAAAAACCATAAGAATGGTACTCATAGCATGAGTGCTAACAAGATCATGACCGTAACAACAAACTGAGAACTTCTATTCTTGATATTCATGAACTTCGCCTCTTCTCAATCTTCTCCCCCGAGAGACGTTCCGGTTCAGGGTTAAGGGTTTAGGGTTTTGGGTTTTGTTTGGGTTTAGGGTTTTGGGTTTAGGATTTAGGGTTTTGGGTTCAGGGTTTAGGGTTAAGGCTTTAGGGTTTAGGGTTTCATCCCAGGACCGGCAAGACTCGAAGGTCCATTTTGCCGACGACACCGAACTGGAGCCCAGAGCTGCAAATCTCATTTTTTGGGGTTTCTTAGCAGGGAACGGGGACATGGGCCTTTTAGGACTACTATAAGACTGTCTTGAGAGTAAGGGTTTAGGGTTTAGGGTCCCAGGGAACGAGGGAATGGGCTTTTTAGGACTACTATAAGACTGTAAGGGGCTATCATGAGACTAGTATAGGACTATGAGAGGCTATCATAAGACTGCAGGGTCTACTAGAAGACTCTAAGGGGCTATCATAGGGATTCATTCCCCCAAAACCCTACAGGGAGTCATTGAGCTCTCTTCGGTGGGGATGCGACGAGACGTAGACAGGTCTGACAGGTCTGAAGACTCCGGAATACTCTGTGGATGGACGCCTGCCGTTTCAGACGATCGTCAATGCCACTGCGCCCACTTCGCGGTTGCTGCAGCTGGATTGACCGCTCCGCACCGCCCTTCGTGGCATACCTGTCCATTGTCTTTTCCCTTTTCCGCATGACATCCCTGGATACTTCTCGGAGTGGATTTCAGGCATGACAACCGGAGCGTTGAGCGAAGGCAGCTCTGCATCTGTTTGTCTCACTGCAGAAGTTTATGCCATAGGCACGTCGTTACGACTGTGAGCCTGTCAGAAGAAAGAAGAACATATGTATATGTATATATGTATGTATGTATGTATGTATGTATGTAACTGTATGTATGTATGTATGTATGTATGTATGTATGAATGTGTGTGTGTAGGTATGTATATGTATGTATGTACGTAGGTAGGTAAGTAGGTAGGTAGGTAGGTAGGTAGGTAGGTAGGTAGGCAGGTATGTATGTATGTAGTACTATACATATATATATATATGTAGATAGATACATATATGTGTGTGTGTGCGCCCAGGAGAGCGTCTGCAGCTCGGAGGATGAGCAGCAGAGCAGCGATGTGTCTTGGACCTTCCTGCCGTAGAGCTGGAGGGTTTAAGGGTTTCGGGGTGAAGGGGTTAGGGGTTTAGGGGCTGCGGTTTAGGGTTTAGGTGTTTGATGGTAGGGGCCTTAGGGCTGTCCAGTGGCTTTCTGGAACAGCAATTCCATGACTAAGAGGTTTGGCCAACCCTTCACTTGACCCCTGATCCCGGACAAGGTCGAGGTACGAGGGGAATTGGGTAGACTCTGTGGAGTCAGCGCCGGCTGGAGATGAAGGAGTCGCAGCTCAGGAAATCCTGAGCTTGTGGCCATTTAAGCCAAACTGTTATGAAATCAAACCATTGGGCCAAGTCCCGAAATCAGCGACTTCCGTCAAGTGAATCTCTCCATTTCTGTGGAAATAACGAGTGCATGATACCTGCCAAACAAACCGCAAAGCATGCTTGACAGAGGAAAAAACCGCGAACCAGGCACGAGCACCACAGGGACAGCAGGAAGACAGAGGCAGCCAACTCCTGTCAACAACCAGTACAGAGCCCGACCAGCCTGCAACCCGAAGGAACAGTGGCAGTGGTCTGATCGGCCTTGCCAGTAGCGCTCCAAAAGCAGAGGCTTGAGGTCTTTTGAGGCCTAAACTCTGCATCTCCTAAGGAGGAATCTGAATCTGGCCACTTGGCTATGTTGGGGAGTTGCCGTCAAACGAGGGCATCGTGGGTTCGGGCTGTGTTCGGACAGAGTCACACAGCTTCTGATGCGTTGAAACGATGCCTATCGTTTTCGTGTCTCGGTTGATTTTCTGCAAAAGGCAGGCTCCATCAAGCGTGTAGGTCCCTCGTCCTTCCAATCACTCCTCGACCCGAAGCCTCCAACATTCAGAGCCTAGAAAAATGGCAATGCTCCGAAGAGCGCTACGGCTCTCCAGCCGCAAGCTCTAAAGCGCCTAGCTGCCCCAGCGGCCCTAGCTTTCATCGAGTTCCTGGAAGCCTGGAACCTACCTTGGTGAGAGGACAACCGGGAATCCTTTTCATCAACGGGCTCTATATCAGGTGTGCTATACATGGCTTTCTGTAAATGGGTTTTTTGTTGTGCTGAGTGGTGCTGCCAGAATAAGATCCGCCTTCCAGGTTAAGCCATGCAAGTTAAGTTCCGACACTTTTCGGTGTAAAGTAAACCTCTCCCAAGGACCTGAAGAAGATGCCTCCTGGGTCAGTACGGCAGAAATCATACGAAGGTGAAAGCCGTCGTACTGTTGATGATGTACATCCTTAGCACTAGCTTAAGGACCCTGAATGAAGCATGAGAATTTATGGTATATTCCTTATGATGGGTAATGCAACCGTATGATTTGGAATTCCAGTCAAGCCCCTCATCTCGGGCCCCCGCCCCCCCCCCACAATCCACAATGCGTCCCGAAACACGGAATCTTGCCTTCCATTCCCCTTCGACACTTGGAGGTTCATGGGAAGTTATTAGTGCTATAGTTATAACCTATACTACGGGCCTTATAACCCCACTTATAACTACCCCTAAACCCCCAAAAACCCCATAGAAACTCGTAAAGGAACCCTTAAAGGAACCCCATGCTCCTACTTACCCAGTGCTCTTCAGAAGGGCCGGCTCCAAAAAGTAATATAGGGGGCCTTAACAATTAGAATAAGGTTTTCATAGGGTTCCTTTAAAGGGTTCCTCAAAGGTTTCTATAAGGGCTACTATAATGTTTGTAGGGTTTCGGTGCCTTAATAATCAGAATAGGGTTTGGGGGGTCTCTTATACTATAACTATACTAAGAAAGCCCCAAGACCCTATTCTAATTATTAAGGCCCCTACATTAACCCTTATGGAACGCCTGTAACAACAATAAACATAGGACTACAGGGTCCCCTTATAGTAGTCAAGAATATCGGAACTGGAACTGGGTTCTTGTTAGGGAATTCAGTTTAACTTACCAGAAAAGGGATCTATAGTATATAGACGGGGTTCCTTATCATGGTAACTCAGACTAAAGCTTTTGTAAACAGAAAGGGTTTCCTTGCCCCAAAACCTTCAAGCCCCTAAACCCTAAAAAACTAAACCCTAAACCCTGGACCCTAAACCCCTAAACCCTAAACCCTAATCCCAATAAATTTTGAATCCTAAACCCTGAGCACAGCAAAGGAGACTCGGATCCGCCGCTGCTGCGCCCTGCGTTTTCCTCGGCCCCCAAGTGGCGGTTTGTTGATGTTCCTTTTGGTGTTACGGCTTAGGGTTTGGGGGTTGGGCATTACAGGATTTGGGGTTTAGGGTTTAGGGTTGTTGATGTTCCTTCTGGTGTTAGGGTTTTGGGGTTTGGGGATGTTTGTTTAGGGATTTCAGGTTTCAGGAGTTCAGGCCTTAGGAGCTTAGGGCTCCGGGCTCCGGAGAATAATGTAACCTTTCACAACATAAGATCTAAGAGTGTAGTTTAGTAGAAGATAGCAAGATCTAACACAACACAGTTAATGTCGTATAATCTAGGTGGGTGACCGCTGAGGGCTGTAAGCCAGGAGCGGAAAATTCACATAATCTCCGACTCATCGATGTTTGGTGCCTTTCTTACGGATGTCCAGGGAGTTTTTCGGGTTGTGGTCACGGATTAGAAACTATACAAAACTACGTATACTATACTAGACCATACTATACTAGACCATACTATACTATACTATACTACCTATAAGATTTGCAGGAGACTAGAAGATGCCACAAGATGCCACAAGATGCCGCAAAATACGGCTTTGATGATTGTGGGATATTTGGGGAAGGAAGCTTCTCCGGCTGCCTGCAAGCGTCACGTTGCAGACGGTCGGGTAGGACCCCCCACCCACAGAAGCAGGTCCCGTGATGCCCTTGCTTTCAAGCACTTGGAGGTTCATGGGTAGTTATAAGTGGGGTTATAAGTAGGGTAGCTATAGTTATGACCCATATTAGGGGACTTATAACGCCACTTATGACTACCCATGAACTACCCCTCAGATCCGGAAGCGTTTTTGCGGCAAGACCCTCCCTGGCCTCAACCCAGACAAATCTACTCACCATCAAAAAAACCCACGTGCGCCGAATCCTAAACCCTAAACCTTAAACCCTAAACCCCTAAACCCTAAACCTTCAGCCCTAAACCCCAAACCCCAAACCCTAAACCCCTAAACCCTAAATCTTCAGCCCCAAACCCCAAACCCTAAACCCCAAACCCCCCTAACCCCCCTAAAAAGCCGAGGAGTCCCTTGGCTCTTCGAGCAAGCCGGGCTACCTGGAGCGAAGGCGGCCTAAACTCGAAAGGTTTTTTGAGGAAGAGGTTCCTACTATTATATATTGTATATTATATATAATATATAATATATTATATATTATATATTATATATATTATATATAATATATTGTATATAATATATTATATTATAATATAATATATTATATTATATTATATTATATTTATATTATATTATATTATATTATATTATATTATATTATATTATATTATATTATACTATATTATATTATATGATGTGATATGATATGATATGATATGATATGATTTGATATTATATTATATTATATT
>CAJNJA010007772.1:0-15906 GCA_905231915.1 Symbiodinium necroappetens
GGCTAGCATATATATATATATATGTATATATATATATATATATATATATAGTTATATATAGTTTGTCTATGCACAAACCCTATCACTCTTCACCCCGCAGACGCTGCACCCCGATATCCTGCGAAAGCAAAAGCCTCAGACCTGGCATCATGTCTTCCTCCCAACATACGGCCGGGCCGAGGCGGACGACGCGCAGCGTTTAAAATTATGTGAGTGCGTGCGTGTCCGTGTGGCTGGTTTCTCTAGCACTCTGGCGTTCTCTGCGTCTGATGAGATTCTACAACGAGGTGTTCGGGGCTTCTGGGCTCAAGCGGACTCCAGGGTTGCACCCTTCGATTCCTTCGGATTGCATCGAAGAGGTGTTTGCATTCAGGGCTCAACACCTAAGGCTCCAGTCCGACGGCTTTTACGACACTTCGCCTCCGGTAAAGCGTCAAGGTTTAGGGTTTAGAATTTTGTGTAGCTTTTGGGTTTGGATCTTGGCAGCCTTGGGGTTTCGCATTTTGGTAGCCTTGGATGGTCTTAAGCTTCTAGTCTTGTACAACACATTGAAGGGCTTCTGAACGGATCGGCTGTCGTCGAACACTGCAGGGGTTTCAATCTTGCAGCCGAGGAACTGCTGTTCGTAGAACTGGATGGCATTGGGATTGCTGCCTCCAGTAACATGGGGTCACACTCAGCGACCCGTGCAATTTCATAAAACCTGATCTGCTACGCCCTCCCATGCATTGTGCAAAGGCCCGCAGCAGCTGGTTGCTGCCAACCTGTGTGACCGGGTAATAAAGTCAGTGGGCTGCCTGGCAGCTGAACTTCCGGTTTACCAACTACCTTACAGGCCTTGTCCCGCCAAACCTAAACAGCCCTTGCCTTTTGATCAGCCCAAGTCGGCTGCAGTAGGAAACCAACTCCGCCGGCAATGCGATTCGAGAACGAACATCAAGACTAGCTTCAAACAACAATTTGCCAACCACAACAGTGTCCCTCTCAACGAAACTCCCCAAGTCCAGCACCGAAGTGGCATAGCACGGGCCACCAGAAGTCGAAAAAACACTTCAATCGTTCAGAACTTCCAGAAAAAACTTGCCAGAAGTAGGTTTCAAGTACTCTCGGTTCACGGTTCAGGGGTTCGGTTGCAACTGCGTGAACCCTAAACCCTCAATCCTAAACCCTAAACATTAAACCCCAAATCCTAAACCCTTAGCCCTAAACCCTAAACCCTAAATCCTAAATCCTAAACCCTAAGCCCTAAATCCTAACCCCTAAACCCCTTAACCCTAAACCCCAAACCCTGAAGTCTCGGCCTGGGCCAGGCGGCCATTGAACCGAGCCGCCTGGCCCCACGGAAGGTTTGCAGGGCAGCTGACTGAGGGTTTAGGGTTTAGGGTTTAGGGTTTAGGGTTGAATCCCAGACTTTCTAAGAAAGGTAGGGCTTTGGACTTAGAGTTCATGGTTCAGGTTGAGGGGTTCAGGATTTTTGTTGAGGGGTTTTAGGCCGTAGGTCTAGGGCTGAGGCTTTAGGTTTAGGACCTTTAGGGGTTAGACCAACACCAGTAGAGTCGAAGCAGTATCACTAGTGCTTGCCTGAATATACAGACTTGGGTCTGTGGGCTTTGAAAGACTCCTGCATCACATTACCTTGGTGTCCAGCGTAACAAAAAGCTCAGAGGTGATGGTGACGGCAGCGGTAGACGCAGCAGTTGGCAGTGGTAGTGGTCATCATCCGGGTCGTCGTCGTCGCCGTCGCAGCAGCAGGAGTTGCAGGAGTATTAGCAGTAGAAGACGAAGAGCAAGAGGGAAGAGGAGCAGCAGCAGCTGTACCAGAAGTTCAAACATCAATGCTGCCAGACCAGGAACACACATCATAAGTTATTACCGCTGCAGTCATCAAATTTGCTAAGTCCAAAAAACCCTCAGATGCCCGAGAATCGTCAAGTCCGCCGAAGACGTAAGCCCTATACCCCTAACCTGAACCTCGAGGCCTTGCGCCCTACACCCTGAACTCGAAACACGGCACTCTAAATCCTGCACCACTTGAACCCCAATCGTAGCCTAAAGCCAAGCCTGAAGCCTATCAGTGCCTGAGCAGCCCTAGACCAAAATCTGACGCCCCGAGCCCTATACCCTAAACCCTAAACCTGAACCCTAAACTAAACCCTAAACCAGAAACCCTAAACTACTCCGATCGCCTTGCGGGCAAGTTTGAGGACTCCCTGGTCGCACCGCCGTCTGGGCCATGGCAACCTTTGAGCCGAAGGGTTCCAGAATCTGTATGGGTTCTTTGGACGATCTTTATTTGTGGGCCTAACTTTATCGGTTCCTGTGATCGTAGAACCCTGTCAGAAACCATGACCGTTTAAACCTAAGACTCGTAGCAAAAAACCGACCCCGTGAGGATTCCTTAGTACGGCTTCTACATATAAGTCTTTACAACAATAAGTTTCTGGAGCCACAGGTAGTCAACCCTTGAACTGTAAAGCTCAAAGCCTTTTAGACGCCAAAAAGACCTTAGCTCGAAGCCTTTTGGAACCCCCCAAAAAGACCCTAGCCCTTTCGTCTTGATCCTTAACCATTGAATCCTAAAGCCTTGTCGAACCCCTAAAGGAAGCCTTAAACGAACCCTTGAAGGACTTTTGATTTGGTCTCTTAATAAACCGGTAGACGCGACGAAGCCCGCACAAAAATCGAGCATTCGAGCCTGAAGGCCAAAAAAAACCGAAACTTCATGAGGAACCTGGCTTGGGGCTCAGGGTTTGGGCCTGGGCTCTTAGGGTTTAAGGTCTCGGATTTAGGGGGTTTAAGGTATATTGAAGACTTCGGGCTTTTGGGCTTTGGGTTTGGGAAACTTAACCAGACCTCAGCTCTAGCACTCTAAAACACCCTGAAACCCAACTTTATTCCCAATTTGGACTGCAACCGCAGGTGACCCCCACCCACCGCGCGAAATGCAAAACTAAACCGGAAACCCTTTAAGCCGAAGCCAAGAGACGTTTGGGCGTGGGCACGGGTTGCTCCTCAGCGCCGGATGGGACATGCACAGAGAACGCAGTCCCAGAGCTCATGCTCGGACCTCCAAATCACCCTAAACTTTGAACCCCAAACCCCAAAGCCCAAACCCGAAATACCCGAAAGCCCAAAACCTTGAACCGTTTTGAATCCTTACAGCCTGAACCTCAACCTCTACATCCTACCACCCTTAAACCCTGACCTTCAAAGGCTAAAACCCCAAACCCAGAAACTCCTAAACTCGTTTTCAAATAAGTAAACCACCCCCAAAAAAAACGCAAAACCCCTCTAGAATCCTTACAAAGCCTTGTCAATAGCCATAAAGGAACTGCCCCAGACCCTTAAGCCTAAGCCCTAAACCCTAAACCCTAAACTCTAAATCCTAAACCCTTCCTGAGCCCTCAGAGCCTGATAAACGCCCTCCTTTTTGCCTGCAGCTCAGCTCTGTTTCTAATTAAAATCAGCCTATAAATGCCCTCCTTTTTGCCTGCAGCTCAGCTCTGTGGTGCTCCCGGAGGGCAGCTCACAGGGTCCGGTGCAAGGCAAGTCACGTAAAAGCACCTTCCAACACCTACTGCGCTGGTTTAGGGTTTAAGGTTTAGGGTTGAAGGTTTAGGGTTAAGTTTAGGGTTTAGGGTCCATGCACCCTATATCTTTCCTTATTGAGGGGTTATATTTCAGAAGGAAGGTTACTCGAAGGGTTCGGCAGTTGGGGCAGGGGAAAGAATGCACCCTCAGCCTGCAGCGGAGCGGATCTGTTGCAGACGTGCTCTGAGGTCTCAACATGAATTCTTTCCGGGGTCTGCAAACTGGATGCACAAACTCTGCTTATATATGCTTAATAACACGTCGAGATAATGAAAATGGTTGAGGGCTTTGGGGGGCTCAGATTCAGAGTTCGGACAATCCAGATCCACATCGCTCCTGCTACAAGAAGGGAGGGCAAAATGAGAAGCCTCAGCCAACTCAGTGTTGCGTGGCATGCAAGAATGTCAAGAAAGTGATGGGCGTCAGCTTGATAGCAGGCCATCCTCGCTCATGGCAAGCTCAAAATGTGAAGCGCGAACTCTGAACCCCACTCAGGGTGCGCCCTTGGCTCTATAGAACCTTATGTTGTTGAGGTTCTGGAGTTGTTCTGAGTACAAGGGTGGCTTGGAGAAACTAACTGTGTTAAACTACTACTGGTATAAGTTATAAGTTAAAGAAACTACATACTGCATTAACTCAACAGGTCCTAGGATGGTCGGCAGGGACATGTCAGGACATGCCGGGTATGGATCTCAGCACTTCAACGACCCCCAAAAACCCTAAACCGTTCGGATGCATACCCTAAGCTAACATCAGACTCATACAATCCCTAAACTCTAAACCCTGAACATTAAACCCTAAACCCTAAACCCAAAAACCTAAACCAGGCCTTCTATAAAACTCATAGAGATAGTTTCGAGGGCTTCGCGGGTTCGGGGCAGGTCTCTGAAATACACTCCTCCCAAGGAGTCCCGGAATGACCCCAAACCCTAAACCCTCTAAACTCTGAACTCTCTAAAACCTAAAACCTCTAAACCCTAAACCCTCTAAACCCTAAACCCTCTAAACCCTAAACCCTCTGAACCTTAAGCCCTAAACCTTAAACCCTAAACCCTCTACAGCCCTGTGTTGGAGTCTGTCGCGCTCCGAACTCAGACCTCGGGCTTCCCCTCACTCACCTCAGGGAGGAGGAGGAGGAGCAGACTTTTGGGGTTTTGGTAGGGTTTAGGGTTTGGGGTTTGGGGTTTAGGGCTTAGGGGTTTAGGGGTTTAGGGTTTAGGGCTTAGGGGTTCAAGTTTATCCACTTGGGGTTGGGCTTTAAGGCTTGTCAGTCAGTTTTTCAGATATACCACATGTCTCGGAAGCTGAGGAAGCTCCTGGCCTCACCAGGTATAGGGTTCGTGGGTTCAGAGTCAGCAAGGATCACGCTTGAAGTAAATCCTAAGCCCTAAACCCTGAACCCGAAACCCTAAACCCGAAACCCTATGCCCTAAACCCTAAACCCGAAACCCTGAACCCGGAACCCTAAACCCTAAACCCTAATTATCAGTGTTGGGGCTCCTCAGCCTGGTGTCCCCGGAAAGCCTTGCGGGCTGGTGGTTCCCAATGCTTCTGATTCTCACGGTCACAGGTTTAGGGTTATTTATAGGGCTTATAGGGTTTAGGGTACAGGGTTTGGGGTTTAGGGTTTAGGCGTTTAGGGCTCAGGGTCACAGGTACAGGGTTTGGGCTGACCCAAACCAACTCGAAACCCATGATCCCGCACGGCTTGATTGAAAAACAGGCAAGTGACCATGGGCTCCACACTTCACGAATGTGCGACAAGATACTGCAAATGCACGGTGCTATGGCCCTAGATGCTCAAGCAACAAAACTGCACCATCCAGAACGCCAAATCGTTGGCAATCGGAGTCGGAATAGATTATCTAGGCAGAACGACGTCCGCAAGACCCCCAAAGCCCTGACAGCCACTGAATCCATCACCAAGTCTTCCCAAACTCCTGTGTTGGGTCTCTGTCCCCCTGCATGGAAGCAGAAGCTACCTAAGAAATCGTCGGCGGGCTTCTCCACAAACAGCCAGAAACCCCGGCCAAGATCATCCAGTCAAATTCACGCTCCGTAGCAGACAGTAGTTCGGGAAATTGGTTTACCCAACCCCCCTTCGCCTCCCAACTAACCTCAACCCCAAGTACCCTCTATTAAGGACCAGAAGGGCGCTATTCAAGGGCTTCTGGGAGGCTCCTGGTAGATCTGTTACGTGAAGACTAGGGGCTGGGACATATCCTGAACTGTAAAATGAAAGTTCCCCGAAACCCTACCTGCAGCCGGAAAGACCCACCTTCTTTGGGGTTCCTTATTATGGTTTCTATATATATATATATATTTCCTTAAAAAGGTAGGTCTTTTCGGTTACAGCTAAACCCTGGCCTTCAAGAGCACGGTTGAAACCACGGCGGGAGCCTTTGTCCTTCAGGACCTTTCCTTAGCCAGGGGCGTTCCCTGATTTGAGATCCATGAACTCAGACCGTAGAAACCCCAGAAACCCTGAAGCCGCAACAGCCCCACAACCCAAATGCCAAGACGTGAACTCAAAAACCGGAGCCCTTAAACCCTAAACTTCTAAACCCTGAGCCCTGAACCCTAAACCCTAAACCCTGAGCCCTAAATCCTTGGACTTCCTTGAATGGACGTGGTCGGAATTGAAGGGCTTGGCCCCAGGGGCTTCCTGAAGAGTTTAAGGGGGACTTCTTTAGGGTTTAGGGTTTAGGGTTTAGGGGTGTAGGATTTAGGGTTTAGGGGGGCAGGGTTTAGGGTTTAGGGGGGGCAGGGTTTAGGGTTTAGGGTGTAGGGGTTTAGGGGTTTAGGGTTTAGGGTAAAGGCTCCATGGTAGTTCCTCTTCGTGGTTTGCATTTAGAATCCTACTTTAATGTAACCTCAAAAAGAACACACAATGGATCCTATGGGTCACTCAAATTTACACTAGGTGACCTGTCATGCTGTAAGTTAGAATGAAGAACAAAGTGAGAACACATGGGTAGTGCTCTAAGTTAGGGTCCCTTTATAAGGGTGCCGTACTATATCGGGGACCTGAAAAGGGACCCTTATTTAGAGAACCACCCATCTAGCTTCATGCTACGGCTTGAGCCCCTTATAGCCTAAACCCCGCCGCCGCCCGTGAACCCTAGCCAGCAGCAGGTGTTTAGCTTTGGAGCCTTTCCGGTGTGGGCTCCGCGTTTGTCTAAAGTCATCGGAGGTGAGGCTAAGGCCCTAAGCCCTAAACCTAAATCCTAAGGTATAAGCACTTCGCCCCGAAACAGTACAACAGCTTCTAAACCCTAAACCGTAAACCCTAAACCCCTAAACCCTAAACCGGCTAGATGGGAGAATTGAAGAAATTCAGTCTCAAACGGGTTTAGGGTTCTAGGGTTTAGGGTTTAGGGTTAGGGTCCATCTCAAACCCAACCCACTCCACTTCCTCACAGAGTATAAACCCGATGCTTTCATAGCTGTGGTGACGACAGCGATTTCTGATTGTGGATGATGGTCCTCCTAAACCCTAGACCCCAAAACCCTAAACCCTAAACCCTAACTGTGGTGCGGACGATGTTAGGACGAAGCTGGCCGCTGCGGGGGGGTGCGTGCGAATGATGTGAGAAAATTCGGTCCCGAGTTCAGGGCATCAGGCCTCCGTACTAAATGCACCTGGCGTCTGACGGCGGCTTGCAGCTTCAGCTTCTTTCTCTCCTCATCCTTTTGCTGCTGCTGCCATCTGGCGAATCTGGCATGAGCAGTTGGGCTCGAGATGCTAAGCACATGGCGAGGCAGGAAGCTTACGATGCTACTAATATACAGAGGCCTGAACAACTAGCCGATACGGTCGATACAAAATGAAACCGAAGTCCAAAGTTGCAGAATTTCATGTCACTGTAAATCTCCTGCACAAGTGTTGCGAGTCTGAAGGCTTTCGGAACCCTCCCCATGTCAAAAGCTTTTGGAAGCATGGAGATGGGGCTGCATAACTTTTGCAGCAAGACTTGGAAACAGAATTTCAGATAGATTGCAAACGCTAGAAACAAAGGCAACACAACAAGATGAATAAGTGTTCTTGCCAGACTTGCGAAAGGACACCAATAGGTAATCGGGGACAATCAGACACGCACTGGGGTGTCGTGGCTTCGAGAAATGGATGCTTCGGGATCTTGCGTTGTGCAACTGTGTCACTCTCTCCATCAACAACAGCAAGGAATATGGTCAAATCGGCCCACGGCTTACACTTCTGCTCGGTATTGCTTATGTACCTCCAACCGACCCTCTGTATCTTTTCGAGCCCCGTTGATTGATTTATCCAGGAAGCCCGACACACCAGCCTCCCAAAACCACCGAAACCTGCTGTGAACTTGGATTTGTTGCATTTCCGGGCCTCTCCCCCTTCATGAAGGTGAGCCCGGAATTGGAGCCGGAGAGAAGTTGCAGCACCTCTCGTTGCAGATGTGAGCTTCTGAGAGAAGACAAAGGTATCAGAGTACACAAAACTAAGTTTGGGATGGCGGCTAATTTGCACATCCTTGTACGGGTGCACCGCACAAGTGACAGTAAGTCCACGTTTTGTTGCTAGTGTCTCAACTGATACTGCAATACTAGAAATCTAGTTTAGTACCCAATTCGCAACAGCGGTGTCTGAGTTTTCTGTCACAGACGTACGGCGCAAGGCTGATCGGACATGACGACTTTGCACAAGTGCTTCAGTTCTCCAGATGGCCTGATTTGAACTTCAAGACTCTAATTAAGGAATGCGATAAATACAGGTACAATGGCAACTGATGTTGCAGGCATGTCCATGTTGGGCACTGCGCAATATACCCTCGCTATCGTAAAGATGCTATTGCAACAATATCAATAGGTGTTTGAGCCACTGCTGAGACAAGTCCACAGTAACTTCGGTTAGCCTTATCCCGATGGGAACACTTCTTGCAGCATGGAGCCATCTTGTTCTGCTGGTGCATCTGTAGGTGGTCCTAGCTCCTCTAGCTCACCCAGAGAATCCAATATTCCCTAATTAAGGAGTATACCCTAAATCTTATTAGGGTTCCTACACTAAAGTTAGTTTAAGGGTATATTCCTTAATTCAGGGATATTGGAGTCTCTGGGCATGCTTAGTACTCATGTTCTTTCTCATGGACAGCTGCCTCCTCACGCCCCAAAGCCTCTGTCGGTTGGTCGCCCACGGATACCAGGCGATCGCCGGGCTCGAAATCGGATATCTGCTGCAGATGTGGCTTAACCTGAGCTTTGGTTGCAGGCCACTCCTGAACAGAACCAACCGGGAGAAACACACAGAAACAACAGTGTTGAAGCTCGAGCCTAAGAACCCTTCGCACCATTGGGGGGGAAGTCCAAATCATGTCCAAACCGCCGATCCAGTTGTGGCCCTCGGGATAGTCCAAAAGTGCCCTTGGTCCACGCCTCAAGGCTTTCTCAGCGAATCTACGGACAGAGCTCCGGAGTTGGGCCGGACTTGCGGCCTTACCCAGGAAGCACTTTATGGCCAAGGATACCAGCAACGCGATGACGAGCAAAGGAATCAGAACGAGAGCTTGAAGCATCTGGCCGATCAGCCGCAGAGGCCCTCCCTCATACTCCTCTGCCACTCCCTGCTGTTCTTCTGCCACTCCCTGCTGTTCTTCGGAAAGCGCACGCTGCTTCGCAAATGCTGCAAACAAGGCCACAATGGTTTTGTCCAGCGGAAGAAACCGTATAGAACCGTCGAACACCGCCAGCTCCTGCAAGATCTGCGCGCGGCCCATCTGCTGCACGTCCTCCCCATGTCCAGACCCAGGGAAACTTAACGCACCATCCAAGCTTTTTGCTCCTAGTCCTAGTTCAAACCTTTGCCCTCAACCCTCAACCCTAAACCCCTAAACCCCTAAACCCTAAACCCTCAACCTTTTGAGACCAGAGCCCTCTGGCCCCAACATTGTCAAATCTCAACAAGAGCTGAAAGTATCTTTGGCAGGCATTCGAATCTGGTTCCCTGTTGGGGTCATATCAAACATGATCATGTTTAATCCTTATTAGGGTTTTATTATAACAAAAATGTAAAATTATGTCCAACAAGGACCCTGGAATTCCTTCCCGTCGATGGCTGCAAGTGCTTCGCCCCGCTGGCACCGAAGAAAGGCCCTTACCTGCATCAGGTTTTGCAGGGTGGGGTTTAGGGTTTAGGGTTTATAGGGTGTGTAGACAGTGTGCGCGCGGCGTGTGCGCCTTTTACTTTAGGAATAGGCGGAATAGGGGCCAACCACCCCAACTATTCTCAATTAGGGTTTAGGGTTCACCCCCCAAACCCCCCTCACCGGGGGCTTTCTTGCTCTCTGCTTACCGGCGCAGTTCTGCAGAAAATGTGCGTTTCACAACAACCAGAACTGAGATGGATTTTTGTCGGGTTGTGGGTCCTCGCGGCCTGTGGGTTTGGGTCCTTCTTTATTGCCTAACAGCAAGAGCGGGGCTGGGTCACTTCAGGCCTTGTATACCGGGAGGCTTTACCCTCCCTCACCGTTCTGAGGCAGTTTTGGGTAGGGTTTAGGGTTTAGGGTTTCCGAGGCTCTTGTCCAAGTAGGTTCTGAGCTATATCTGATCCTGCTCTTGGAGTTCTGCTCCAGTCAGGATTCGTTCAACCGCAAGACACCAAACAGAGTAAACCCCGCTGCGTAAACGCATGACCCATACAAACAAGCACACCGACAGCAAACACAAACACACCGGAATGAATGCGCTGACTTAATCGCAAAGCACTTGCAGCTTTCACCACTGTTGCAGTGACCATGGAGGAAACTCAATCCTTAAAGTAGCAATGCCAGTGGCAGCCGCAAGCGCAGCCACGACAACAGTACCAGCAGCGGGCAGCAGACCAGAATAAAGTTGGTTGTGTAGTAGTCCCTCAACACAGATCTTTCAGGGAGACATGCTAGCCAGAATCATATTCTGGCTACTGGTGAAATAACGGGATTGCAAACAGGGTGAACGTTTCCACTCGTCAGTTCGTCATTGACCAGTGACGTTTAATCTAACTATGAGCTTACGTGGGATGGCTACGCTTCGTCAGGCAACAACTGCGATCGCAAGCCAGCCAAGATCCGTCCCGACTGAAATCTCAGCTGCAAGCTATTGCTGAGGTTACTAACGTCTCCCTCCTAAACCCTAAAACCTAAACTCTAAACCCTAAACTCTAAGCTCTAAACTTTAAACCCTAAAAACCTGATATCTTATTGCAATCGGCCTCCGTTGTGGTGCCGCGGACGATGGGAGGCTCGGTCCATACGATCTCCAATCCACCTTGCCAGGGGTTTAGGGTTTAGGGTTTAGGGAGCAAGGAAATCAAACAGTCCCTGCCACGGTTTAGGGCTTATAGGGTTTAGGGTTTGCCGCCCTGAGCTCAAAGCGACGTGCGCAAGTTGATACTTGTTTCTACGTCATGCAAAACCCATCAGTCTACCACCTTGCACCCTGGTAGACGTCGGTCGGCAGCTGAAACCCTGAATCTTTGGTCGTGACTAGGTAGTGATCTCCGGCTGCATATTCATGTCGTACGTGGGTCTTACAAGTTCATCTCAGGTGGTACAACGACCGCTGCCCAAACAAATGCACAAATTCATCCTGGTTTTCCCTGGCCTACACCAAAACCTGCTGGGTTCAGATTTCAGATGAAACCTCGAAGTATATATAGGTATTCCGAGCCGCCAAAGTTGTCGGTGTTGGTGGGAGAAGCACACAGCGCCTCGCAGATGAAAAAGCAAGCTCAAGGATTACGGCTTAGTTAGTAGGGCTTTGTGTTTATTGCTTGCAAACTAGGGTTTTCCGTAAGCTAAAGCTCTGCCGGTTTGACTCGTCTTGCCTTTCGCCCTTACCGTTGCATTCTTGTGCGTAGTAATGACTTAGAATTCGGAGTTTGAGGACGCTGGAAAAGCTGCAAGGGCCAGTTTTGCCGGAGGAGCCGTAAATATTAAATGCTGACATTGTGTGCAGAAGTGTGTGGGCACTTCGACCGTGCGTGGGCCCGAGTGACCGCAGTCGGAGAGGTTGTTGAGAGTACTTAGTAGAACTAATTAACTTAACAATTGAGTTTGGAATTGGAAGGAGCCCAGATTTAAGGTTACCAAGGCCTAAACCCTAAACCCTAGACCCTAAACCCTAACTCAGAGGAAACTTTGAGCTTCTGCGGTTGCTTGCAACTCCGTCCAGGGTGCGACGAGATCCCTGCCTTTTCCGCGGCCTCGCGGACTTTCTTCACCCAGCTTGCTCCTCAGAGGCACAGGGCTTATGGAACTCCAGATGCCCAGGGTTTATTTATTGGTCTATGGAACAACCCATAGGCTCCTAAATAGCTCCTTTTTGGGATTACCTTATAGGATTCTAAACATGAACCACAAAAAGGAACTACTTAAGAGCCTATGGGTAGAACTAGGCTCGAAATCGGCTCTGGCAAGGCTTTGAGGCTCGCTCTGCACGACGTGCGTGCGAGGGTCCAAATGAAGGAGTGTCTAAAGGGTAGGAGTTGAATCTGTAAGGCATAGGAGTTTTGCCATCGAATGTCGATCTGCTGCTAGCCATTCGACCAAACGAAAGGTGTTGGCTGTCAATCGTTGAACAAAGTCGCGGAAAACCGCAAGTGTCAAGACCTCAATCCTTAACCCAGTCCCTAAACCCTGCACACCTGAACCCAAGCTCTAAACCCCCCCAAAAAAATCCTACGTGCGATCAAAACCCTACCCGTTCGAAATCCAACACCGGAAAACTGATAACCTGTATACAGACTGTGTGTGTGTGTGTGTGTGGGGGGGGGGTCCAAAATCGCTCGTGGCTCGGCCGAAGCTACGATCCGGGATTAGCACGTGAGCAGAAGGAGAGGTCGTATCTCGCGTCCAGTTGGGGAAGTAGTAGCACAAATAGAAGTAGCCATCGTCGTCGCAGCAGCAGGAGGAGGAGGAGGAGTAGTAGTAGCAGCAGCAGCAGCAGCAGTAGTACTAGCAGCAGCAACGGAAGAAGCAGCATCAGCATCAGCAGCAGGAGGAGTAGTAGTAGGAGTAATTGTAGCAGCAGCAGCAGCAGCAGCAGCAGCAGCAGAAGTACGAGTCAGCAGCAGTGGTCTAACCGAAGCGTCTGTGGACATCCTTTGAAAGCCAGCACCGGAATGCTCACCTGTCCGGACAAGCCTACAATCCCAAATCCAACATGCTAGAACGCCAAGTTCTTAACCTGAGATGCGCATCGCGCTGCAAATCCCAATCCCTCTGCCCGCCAAAAAACCTTCCCTCAGCTGGTCCGCGCCGGGCCGCTTTCCGTAATTTCCATCGCCTGTATCTTGGCATTACTCTTTTCGAAATCTTGGCGGGCCTCTTCCGTCCTGTTGGGGCTGCTGTCTTTGGGATTAGGCTTAGGGGCGAAGTTTTGAGATAAGGCTTTCCTGGAGTTTATTACAGCCCAACAAGGAACTCACTGCTTTGTCGCGGATGGGGGGCTTCAGGGCTTGAGCGCCTGCTTTCTGACTGGCGAATCGGTGCTTATTGCGTGGGTGAGTTTGGAGCATAGCAACATCTGGATTTGACTCAAAGCACTGACAGGTGTGCCGGAGATAGAGACTCAGCTCTATTTACCAGTGAATGAGTCTTCGGTTCTGCGTACTCGCCGGCTCTGTGACGTCCGTTGCTGCAGACAACCTGTTGAGTTTGCCACACGGGCACACAAACTGCCACTTCACCTTGAACCGACCCCTAAAAACTCACCTGCGGCCTTCAACAACTTGTGCAGAATTAAAGTGAAACTGACGACTTCGACAGGAAGCATGACAGGCCTCTTCAACCACATGCATGTTCGCCCCCGGCCTCTTCCTTGCCGCCTGGATGACCTCATCTTGCTTCTTCTCATACTTCAGCTTGCGGTCCTTCAGGAAGCTCCCAAAGTAGGTCCTATTTATAGACTTGAGGCCCCAAAGTAGGTACCATTTGCATACTTGGAGCCCTTGGGGTAGTGTGCTTCCATGCCCCAGACCTTACGACGACCCGGACCCTGAGATTGCTCCGAACTGCAAACGGCCTGACCAAGGTGGCTGGACTCCGGGATCATGCTTGATCTTCTCCTCCTTAAAGGATCATGGGACTTAGTAACTAGGGTTATTATCAGGGTTACTATACTCATAACTAATTGCTTACAATAGAAGCCAGAAAGTTGGAACACCATAATCCTCATGCCCTTAAGGCAAAGTAAAGGGAGTCCCAGCACTGATCATCTAAAATCCATGTTGCAAGTTTCTGGGGTTCACTATATACGCCCAACAAAGGTACGTACAACATACTTACACGACCAGGTGGGCCCTAAACCCCAAACCCTAAACCCTGCTGCTTGAGCCTTGCCCGTTCTTGGCAGGGCAGGTTAGGCCGCGTCAGGCCCATGCTTCCAGGATCAAGGCGTAGGGTTTAGGGTTTAAGGTCTACTTAAAGGATTGTGGGACTTCGGGTTCCTTTTCAGGGTACTGTAAGGCTCTATGTAGGGTTCCCTTTAGGGGTTCTTAAAGGGGGGGGGTTGGGTTACTCAGAGGATCATGGCACTTAGTAACTAGGGTGCTTATTGGGGTCTGTATACTAAGAAGTACCTATAACTTATAACTCCAATGAGGTTTCTTATATCTTATATAACCATACTTACTAAGTCCCACGGTCCTACAAGTAGGGAGGATCCCCGAATCCGAGACCTTTTGGAGTTTCGGAGAGGCTGTTTCATTAAAGGTAGCATCTGGAGATGGTGCATGACGGTCGGTGTGCCAGAACCACAGACCAACCACAGTGGCTTAATCAATCCGGGCATGCAGGACATACCAGCCGTCAACAAAAGCGTTTCCATGGCACACGAACATCGACAAAGCCCCGGGCCAGCAGCAGAAGACATGTTGGGGACCCCGAAACCTGACAAATCAAAGGCCATGCGTCCTTTCAGCACGGGGGAGTTTGTTCCGTCTTGCCGCCTTGAGCACCGTCCGTGATTGTGGGGCCCGATGGGGCAGCATGGAGTACCTTAACTTGCGCGGACGGAAAAGTAGAGAAACTGTAACTCTAATCACCCATGTCACTCACTCACATCGCAACTCCTTGGGGTTGGGATTCGGTATGTGGGCATTTCTCAGACCTGAACCCCTTGTAGAAGCATCGTTTGTCGATGAATACTTGCGTTCTTCCATGTGTGCTGAAATACTGCTGAAATACATGAGGCTCAAAGTGCTCTTCAGAATGACGATAAGAAAGATATTCGGACAGCGGCAAACACCTTAAATACAGGCCACCGAACACCGAATTTGACAGAAATCGATCGACAAGTGTGCTTCAAACAGAAATGATGATGCCTATGAGAGACACTGCGGCACGTAGTGCTTTAGGCAGGGCTTGCGTGTATGAACAATCATAGCAGTGATACCCCAACGATTTAAGTTAATATAGGGGCCTTAATAATTAGAAGAGAGTTTGGGGGTCTATTACACTATAATTCTAATGAGGAACCCCTGAAAATAGTATTGGTAATTCTTATATAAGGCCCCTATAACTATATTCGGTGAGTCCCTGGAGCCTTCGAGTTTACCATCCTCCAGGCCCCGTAGAAAGGCTGAGGAACGCTGGAAAGCCCCAGAGGCTGGCCCAGGCCAGAGCAGCGCAAAGCACCAGCAGCGGCCTGCCCTTGCGGCTTCGGGCAGAGGGTTGAGGTTGCGGGAGTTTAGGGTTTAGGGGTTAGGGGTTTAGGGTTTAGGGGGTTAGGGGTTTAGGTTTAGGGTTTAGGGTTCAGCCTTTCGGATGTGCTCTTCAGCATGCAGGGTTTCGAGGGCTCACAAATAAGGGTGTAGTCTATGTACGCACGTCCTCGGACAACCAAGATGCGTCTTACACACTCAATGGCTCAGCAAGGCCAAGAGTGCAGCTCATACCATGGACTCTACACTCCACATCCGTATACAGTCTACACCAGCTCATTCCCCCATCCAGCCACAAAAGCGAGACTGCATGAATTTGTATAACGCAACTTCGGCATTGCCCCTGCCCACCGAGCCTGCATACACGCAGGCATCCCGGATGCCATGGCCAAGAGGACGGGAACACGGAAATGAGCCAAATTCTTCAGCATCCACGCTGCAGGACCTAGCGCTTAGTGTTTAAAGCTCTCTAACGTCCAAGCAACCTCACAGTACCTGGAAATTCGGTGCCTGCATGATGTAAGAATGTAAGCGGTGTTGTCTGCATGCCGAGGCTTCAAGGGTTCCGAGCAGTGCTGGTTATTTTGCATGATGTAAGCAACAGGCCTCGGGGTCAACCAAATTGGATCCCTGAACCATAATGATGA
>CAJNJA010007773.1:0-15906 GCA_905231915.1 Symbiodinium necroappetens
TCTGTTTAGGGGGTCGAGGGTTCAGTGTTTACGGCCGCGGTTTGAGTTTAGTCCGGGCTGACGTGCTGCAGGGTCTTGATAAGAGTTTTTCTTTTGCACGGAAGATATTATATATAGGTAGCAAGGTTGCGGAAGCCTAGTCTAGCTAGCTTTGTAGATATTTGGGGTTTTGGGCTTGAAGAGTCACTGATGAAGCTGTCCCGAAATCCAAGCACGAAGCCTCAAGCCCTAGTCCCGATCCCATCTAATCCCCTTTAATTGCCCAGCGTCTTGGCTCGCCCGTCCAATAGGATTGATTCGATAGCCCTGTAGGAAGAAGGATCAGAGGGCAGTGCGTTCGTCGCAATTACACTGAGGTATGCAGCTGAGGTTGGTTCAGCTTCTTGGCTTCTTCGAACATACCGCGAAGTGTCCTCTGGTTCCTTGTCCCCACCACAGTGAAACAAGCACACAGTCACGCAGCAGCCTAGCCTTAAGCAAGCACCAATCGTTCTTGATCCATCCGTCTCTCCCTCTCTCTCTGTCGCTATCTCTCTCCATATATCTCTCTCTCTCTCACTCTCACTCTGTGTCTGTCTCTCTCGCTCTCTCTCGCTCTCTCTCTCTGAGCTGACCTTGCTCGTCGTCTAAGTAACGGTGCTTGTGGCACAACATGTGGCTGTGGTAGGCATGCATGCAGAGCCATCGTTGCATGTGCAACTTTGTTCGCAAACATTCTGAGCATCTGGCTGCACTTGCGCTTGCTCGCACTTAAATTTTAACTTCAACCCAAAAGTGGGAACGAAAAGCAGATCCGTTAGGGCGACGCGGTAAATGGTGTCAGATGCACAAGTCACCATGACATGGGTTGCGCCGCACATGCATCGTGGCTCAAGCTGCCTCAAGTCCAAACGAGCCATTTCAATTCCGGCGCGAGAGCTCTTTGAGCGAATGCAGACTTACTTGATTATCATTGCGTGCAGCTTGGCTCATGGTGTTGCAAAGCTCGCCACTGATGTACCCGGCCAAATTTTTGAGGAAGCTTCCTCAGTCCGCGAGCTTGAAATCATTGCTGGTGTTCACGACTTCCTTACGAGTGCCACCACACTGTTCGAGATGAAGGCAGCACTCGGCCGTATCAAGGCTACACCCAAGACTAGCATGAACTTGGACGATGCCAGTCTAGCCAGAGTCCAGCAGCTGGGTACAAAGGGTATGCTTGCTGTAGCTGGTCTGCCATGGAATGTCACTTCAGGAGCCTTCTTAAGTATGCGCAAACACCTTTTCTCTCCTGCCGCTCACACAGATTCCTTGTACATTGATGCTTTCAAGGAGGGCTGTGGCAAGTTCGCGCAGCCACTTGTCAGCTGGGCGGATCATACGGCTGGCACGCACAAAGCAGGGTCGGCACTTCACAAAGCTACCCTGCATGCAGGTTTTGGTTTTGGATTTGGTTTCCAAGTTTGGTGCGGGTGCAACATGCTGCTTTCTTCAGGTGCAGGCTTTGGCCAAGGATTTAGCATCTACCCAAACCATGAGATTGACGGAGGTTTCGGAGGAGGTGGTGGCCTCGAAGCCTTTCAGAAGCAAGGCAAATCAAACAAGACGGCCTTCCATGTCGGTGGAGGAGGAGGAGGTGACTTGACAACGTGCAACACAGACGAGGACTCAGATCAAATCATTCCGAAGTTTGCAGCAAGCATGGCTGGCCTACAGAAGGGCCTAATTCTGCCACTCGTCAAGACATGCCCCAAGGGAGACCTAAGCCTCGTTGGTAGTGGCGAAGGATCGAGCAGTTTCGCGCTCAACTGGAAGACTCGGGATCCCGTGCAGTTTTCGGAAGAGTTTGAGATCACGTTCGCGTCTGCATACGCAAGCGGGAACGACCGCCGCTGTTCTGGAATCATATCCAAGAATGCAGGCGACTCAAAGAGGGAGAGCAACATCAGCATGACCGTTCAGACCGAGTGTAACAAGCAGTGTTCAGGGCAGCCTTATTCAGAATGTGGCTGCCCATGTATGAAGAAAGGCTATTTGCGTCATAACCAGAGCTGGGCGAAGAAGATCGAGTGTGGGAGCCTTGCAAATTCCATTGTCGTGTGAGCCTGACAGGCTTCTGCTAGCACTTCTGTAACCATCCCTGGAAGCCAGTCCTGAGCGCCAGTTTGACTTTGCTGTTTAGGGCCCTCCCGGTCACTGTTTGGCTTGAGACCCCTTACCCGCCTAAACCCTCAACCCTGTGCGGCGTACGGATTGGGATGATTGATGCAGCGCTCAATGACTGGTGGAAGGAGATGTCTTCCGCAGCTAGCCAGCTAGCTTCCACTCGCGGCACGAGCATCACCCGTCTGCCCGGTGAAGGTATTCCATGGAGTGTTTTGCTCCTACCCTAGTTTTGCAAAGCATAGGCATAGGGCCCCAGACTGTGAACCTCGTTGATGCTCGCTTGCCCGCTCCTTCGCCGCCTTTCTCAGTTGCCTTGAGCGTGAGAACCATCCCTGAAGGGGGATTTTCAGCTCTGAACTTGGGGTCGCCCCGATGAGCCACGCTGCAAGGAAAGGGTGCTGCGTTTAGGACTTAGTGGGTCAAGGTTTGGGGTTGAGTCTAGGGCTGAGAGGTCATGTCTTGCAGGACTTTCTGTTTAATTCAGGCTGACCTGAAACTGTAAATAAGCGGCAGGACTAAACCCCGAAACTCAGCCGAGTCCTAAGTTTGAGCCCCATTCCCTGGAGTCTAAAGGCCTGATGTCGTGTGACGCGATGAGCCGACGAACTGTGGTGGGACTTGCAGGCTTCCAGGCATGGTTAGGTGTTTCTCGAGGCTTCTCCGGTAAAATAGAGCGAAACTTGTGCAGCTGCAGGATGCGATTGAACATTCGTGATTGTTTTGACATACATCGTTGAATGCTTGTATCTTTCTTGCAGATGAAGCATTCTGCAAGCAGCTTCCTGACTTGGAATAAGGGTTTGTATCTTTTGATCTTTAACGCCTGCAAGCGTTTGTCTCATCACTTTTCGGCTTGCGTCCTCACCGGTAATTACAAAACTTTCAGCGTACTGCTACTGCTGTTAGTAAGTTGACATGACTGGAACGGAATCAGCACGTGGCACGTCCGAACATCCGCATGGGGTGACTACAGTATCTCTCGCATTGCCCATGATATGACCCAAGCAATCCCATGTAACACGTCCGTATCGCCCGTTGCCAGGGAAAGAGCAATGTGCAAGCGGGTGCAGTGCAGCAGCACTTGCCAGAACTGATCTTCTAAACAAAGACCGTATACCGAAGACTTGTTTTCTGGCGAACGTCCCGCGGCTGGCCGGATGAAGCCTGCGGTTTCGTTTCGCTGCTTGTGCGACTTCCATTGGCTTCAACTCTTGCGTGATGTGTTTTGCCGCATGGAATTATTTTTGTGGGGAACGTTGCTTGCTTACCAGCGTTGAAGGTAGCGGCGGCTCAGGCAATGACAGCAGTCTACGGCATGTTGGTATGGGCGACCGGATGTTTGAGGAATGCGGTGTAGATCCGACACAATGTACGCAGCCTTGGGGAAGCACAAACATCCTTTGCAGCCGAATACGCTGCGGCTACTCACAACTGGCCCCTGAGGGCCTTGCAGCTTGCAGGAGGCTTGGAGGGGCAACGGAGGGTCCGAGGGTAAGCTCTTGGGTCCTTTCAGACGGTTCTTGCACACAGGGCTTCCTTAGCTCTGCAGGGCCATGCAGGGCCCTGGTTTGCTGCGTTCATAACTGCAAGGGGCAGACCTCATCTGGGCTTTGGATCGAAGTGCATCCTCCTTTAGGGATGCAATGCTCATTCGGAAGCCTTGACCCTGAGGAGTTCGATCCCGGCACAGCCCTTGTAGCTAGCCTTTTGTCTGGCGGCTGAGGGGCCCGAATGTCTGCAGACGAGGCGCAAGCTCAGAGTATTGAAGGTTGAGAGCATCTCGTTATGACGAAGGGTTGGTTCGGCAACTTTTGCGGTGTCCACTGAGCCAATTCTGCCATTGATGTGCTTGAGACGGCAGGCTCCATTCGTCATATCCGCATCCCCTCGGCTTCTTTGCGCATTCATGGAATCAGAAGACAGCTGATCCCCGCTCATCAGCCCGAGGCTAACACAAGTCTGGATCTTGGAAGTCCTATGTGTGTGCGTGTGTGTGAAGTTTATGATGATGATTATGACGATGATGATGATGATGATATTCCTGTAGCTGCCGTCCAGGCATGTGCAGTTTCCGACACACAACATCGGCGCTTGATCAGGCAGCAGAGACTACCAAAGATGCTTCCATACCAGAAACGGAGGATGCAGACGAGGTCGGGTTGTTTAGGCTTTGGTGCTGTGATGTTCAGGGCGGCTCCTCAACATAGCAGCTTTCAAGACTTTGTGGCGTTGCGGCACCGTTGAACCTTTACATTTCAACTTCCAGGCAGATGACCTTTTTGCTGACTACCACCCTGGAGCAGCCGAAAAGGACGGGAGAGCTCTTGTTTTGGGGCCCATCTGAAGAGCAGGAGTGAGTTGTAGGAATCCACCGATCCGCACTAAACTGCGTGCGTGCTGGCCGGCGGGACTTGAGTCAGTCTTTTCCGGAGATGGAGGAGCTCAATCTGTAGGCTTACAAAGGGCCTCGTCTTGTCCTTTGCATCGAAGACTGGCGTCGCCGAAGTCTTCACATGAACGCAGAATTCCGAAAGCCGCAGCGTCCTTTCGTCCGAAGCCCTTGAAAGCTGCAAACCCTGCGATGCAAGACAAGTCCCATGCAGTGCGGCAAAGGTCCCGTTTGATAGGAGTTTAGGCATTACAATTTCTGAGACCAAGGCAGCAAATCGGGTGGTCGACAGTCTGTAGCCGGTTTCGGAGCCGTGCAGTCCGGCGAGGATGGAGACGACATGGAGACCTTCTTGGAGACTCAGCTCGAGAAGAGTGGAGAGGTTGGATCATTTCTTGTTGTTTTTTGCTAAAGAGCAGCTAGATCTCGAGAACAGAATCACGGAGCGTTCGTTAAGCTGTGCAGGATCTGGATCTGGAGAAGGAGCTGGAGAAGGAAATGGAGGAATTGTCGCCTGCCGCTGCAGAGGTCGGGTGCCAGTGGCCCTCGGCAAGTTTGCTTCTGTGGTAAGTTTGCTTATGTGGCGAAGTGCCAATGAAAGTGAGACCGGGCCCAGGGTGTTCAGCCAATGTCTTGACCTCGAGCTTGCAGACGAAATCAAGTGTGTTGAAGCCTAGCTTCTTCTATACTTCTCACACAACACTTCCGCTTTTTTCAACTTGCCTTCCAGCCGCACAGGGATGAGGTCTCAGGTCTCAGGCGCTGCTTATGAGGCTTTGGCTTCAGTTCAGTGGCATTTGGGGCCCTTTGTGGCCTCCAGTTTAACCATCGGGAACAGGTGGATGTGGCGGAGAGTGGGGCGGCGAAGCCTACCATGGCTCAGGTGCCGTACTGAGGAGTAGGAAGACTTGATGACAGAAGGGGAGATTTCTGATCAGCCCTTGTTGCAGCTTGGGCTGTCATGAGCCTGTGTTGGGTTTCAGAGAGGCCTCGGGTGTTTGAGGGATTTGAGGCCCTGCAGGTCCGTGGCTTCGGAGCCCTGCAATCCGGGCCAGGATGGAGACGACACGGCGACCTTGGAGACTGAGCTCGAGAAGAGGGGCGAGGTTGGAGCTGTCTTGCGGGGATTGTTTGAAGTGGGGATTGTCGCGTGCAGAAGTCCATTGGCGAGAGGAGCAAGCTTTCCAACCTGTGCAGGACCTGGGCTTAGATAAGGAGCTGGAGAAGGTAATGGAGGCAGCCATGAGGGGGCCTGACGAGGCTGGCTGCGGACTGGCAGTGTCCCGTTTCAGATGCTTGTGGCAAGCGAAGCCTTTCCGACCCAAGTTCAGCTGCCTCCTAGGCTCCGTTGTCTCAGGGGTCCGTCCCAGGAATCGGACCTGGAGAAGGAGCTCGAGAGAGTGATGGAGGAAGAGCTGAAGATGGATGAGGAGTATCCGCAACTGTTCTCCCCATCGATCTCTAAAGAGACGCTTTGGCCTGCTGCCGCTGACCTTAGACTCGAAGCACCAGGATCTGCGCACACCGTCGAAGGAGGCCAACCAAGTGTGTCATCTCACACGCTGTTTCAAAGCTTTCGGGAGAAACTTGTCTATTGCAAGCACCCAAGCTAACCCATGGAATGCCTACACGAATGCAATCCCGGCCAGGCGCGCCCAGCGGCAGAGAAAGAAAGTCCGCCGAAAGCAAGCCCGCCGAAGGCACCGAAGGACTGCACACCGTGAAGCCCTAGTGTTGCGTATTAGTTGGATGGTTCCTGGTCTTTCGGAAGCAAGCAGAGATGTGACGAGTATATGGTGTGTGACTCCCATCGAGCCAGGAGAAGGACGTAGACGAAACCCGCTCTGGGCTCGGCTTCCTTCAAAACCCAGCTGCCCTTAACGGACTGACGAAAGAGTGCAGTCTAGAGGGCGGAGCTGGCAGGCCTTTGCTCTTATCTTTCGCTGTTCGCTGCGGCCCGGGGGTGGGGGCTGGGGTCGGGCTGGAATTGCGGATGTTGAAAACACATGCTGGAGCATGGCCGAGATGCAAGTTGAGAGCTCAAGCGCCGGTTTGAGACCATCGTCGAAGCTCCCCATTGTGCTACTAGTAGCTTGGTTTGTTCGTCACCACAACACGCAGACGCAGACGACAGTTTGAGTACGTGTATGCAACAGACCTGCATCCGCGCACGCATACACATCGTCAATCGTCGGGCTCCACCGAGTGAAGAAAATGTCCGACTGATCATTAACAGATGCTGCAGCTCCTTTGATGCTTTTTTTTTTATGTTCGAAGGTCAGCTGGTACGTGTTTGTCGATGCCCAGGTTTCACGCTTGACAAGGATGGCAACAGGCTCCACAAATGGAAGGCCTGTCTTTTATGAGTCACAGCGGGGTAAGTGGGCGGCATGGAGATCGAATTAGCTGAAGCAGGTTTCTGTCCCTCTGTGAGCTTCGCTTGTTGATTCAGCATGTTCGTTCAGGCTTCAGGGTAAATGCTTCAACACAGCCGTAAAGAGTTCTATAGGCACCCTCACTCCAAGGGGATGAGGGTGTGGGGCTTGTGTCCAGGTCGACTATGCCGCACGAGCTGGGGGTGGCCGAGCAATGCTACTTGGCCTCTATGGAGCTGGTATAAGGCCACACACATCACGGAGTTGTCCCAGCCAACAGTCGGGAGCACAAACCAATTCTGTTCATGGCCCCGAGTTTGCAGTTTCGGGCTTGGGATCTAGGGCATATACGTGAAGTGCGCTTGACGAGAATCAAGGGCGGTACAGTGTGGCAAGATGGAGCCCAATGACACCCAACATGTTCTGCTTTTCGGCCGTTTCCGACTCAGGTGTCGCGACTCACAATGCCTTGAGAGATGCGAGCAGGTTCCTTGGGATGGGGGCATGTCTTGTGACATAAAGTTGCGATCACTGTTGATGGTCGTGTCGGAGAGCAACTGCACAATACCACTCTGCCGGAAGTGCAGCCCGGAAAGGCGTGGTAGCCGCAGGTCCCTTCGTATGCACTTGAGTGCTGTTTCTGCCAGGTGCTTTGACCGTCCGGAAAACCTAGGTTAACAAGACCGCAATCTCCGAAGCCCAAGCCGCAAGATTGCGTCTTTTCAAGCTCGGGCAACCTGGGACCGCAGCCGATCCGTTATAGTTCAATATACTATAATACTGATATACTATAGTATACTATAGTATACCATAATATACCATAACATACTATAATATACCATAATATACCATAATATACCATAATATACTATAATATACTATAAGAAGGACGTTAACGACTTCTTTGCGTGCTGGGTGCCGGATCGGAGGCCGGCGTGGCTGTCATCGAGAAGGGAGCCCTTCGAATCGGCCGGCGTGTCTTGAACAAGGAGGTCCAAAAGAGGGAGTAGAAGGGGTTTAGGTGCCTGGTTTTGTGCTTCGGTGGCAAGATTCGGGATACAACGATCTGAGGGTTTGGAGAAAAGAGGCGTCAAGGTGTATGAAACAAACTCGTGCATTCGAACACAAACCCTGCCTGAAGAGGGCGACATCATGATCCTCTGGCTCGGGCCCAAGCGAACCCAAGCTCTGCATGCTCTCTTGCTCAATGTGCCACTTGGAGGTTCCGCACTCCGTTTGTTCAATCTGGTTTTGTCCGTCTTTCAGTATGTGGGAAGAAGGGCCAGAGGCAAACTATCGCTTGTAGCGTTGTAGCTTGTGCAATGGCAACCGACATCAACTTTGTCGATGCAGAGATGTTGCACCCGCACGTGTGCGCTTGCGGTCTTTGGTGTCGGTCGTGATCAGGTTCTACTGGACCTGGGGTTGGTACTTGGTGATTCGGAGTTTTATTTTTCAGCTTCTGTTGGTGGTTTGGTAAGATCCGGTAGGCTTCGGGAACTGGAGCAGGGGTGATGGTTGTGGATACAACACGTTGCAGGCCGCAGCTGCTTTTCTTGGCCCATGACACGTAGTAGACGTTGTTCTGATTATGGCGATCATGAGTAGAGTAGTATACTTGCTGCCATTATCGCTATCATTCCCGGCCCGTTCCTTTATGCGCACCATCCGTTTTGGGTGGACAAAGCCAAGGCTGCAGTCAATCCCAGCGAGCAGCGCGACTCTATGTCTATGCAGCACAAAGTAAACCCAGCCCTTGACCGCAGCCCCGGTATAAAAATCCTATAAGTCCTATAATAAACCCTATAAGCCCTATTTTAATAGACCTTATAATAAACCCTATGATAAACCCCATAAACCCTATAAACCCTAAACCAGAATCTAACCTGCAAGGGTCGACCTCTCACCTTCACCCGATCTGTGCGGAATGCCGGTGTGCACCCAGATGCGTTCCCCAGCACTGTCACAGCAGGCAGGAAGTTAATCCCGGTTGCTAGTGGGATGCAGGGCTTCCGCCTTGCAAGGGAGAGCCTAAGCCAAAGCCAAGAAGAAATCAAACCTATTGTTTTTGCATTCCGATCTATCTCCGGGGCTGATTCAAAGAGATCAGTGTGGGGGCTTGATACCGAAGGGTTTCGTGTTACAGGTTTTGTGCGGGGTCCGGCTCGCTTCATCAACGAAGTCTTGAGCCTGAGGTACACCAGCCGAAAGTAACACGCAGCTCACCATTTGAATTTTTTCCTCGCCGTTGCTGGGGTAGCATATACGATACTGGATTCCACAGACAGCGACAGCACTCGAAACACGAATGGGGTTTGCGAAGCTGCAGACAGGCAAGATGGACTCGGGGGTCCATGCTGCTCAGTTTGCGTATGCGAGCCCACCGAAGAAGATCGGCTGCGGCATTCACCACAGTGCTCCGGACCTGCATTGACCAGCAATACTATCATAGTGCTCAAGGATCTCCAGGCATGCCACGGCAAAGATCTAGTGCTTGACTTGGTAGACCCAAGTTCGGGAACTCTTTTGTTTCCTTGAGCCCCGGCCGTGGAGCTGATACGGTTGATGATCTAAATCCTGCATTACCTTAAGGACCCTAGACTATGGGATTTATGGTATATTCCTTCTTATGGGTAATGCAGGGGTTTATATCATCAACAGCAGAGCCATGTTGCCGAGGTGTCAGCATCTCCAACCTGGCCTCTCCCGGCGAATACCTCTATGAGGATACCGCTCCGCTGCTCTACGGCTGGGGGCGGAACGTCTACAGCGTAGTGGGCCTGGGGGAGGAGGTCCGCTCTGCGAACGTCCCAACCCACATCCGCTGCCCAGACCTGGAGGCGCTGCTAGGTGTCTACGAAGCTGGGTTCTCGTTAAGGGATTTTATAGAAATCTAAGTTACCATAATAGGGATCTATAGTATAAATAATATTGTTTCCTTGTTATGGTAACTTAAATCCCCTAACAAGAACCCAGGAAGTCGCCTGCGGCCACAGCCACACCCTCTTTCTGCGGAAGACCCATGGCCTCGGGCCGGGGGGGGATGTCTACGGCTGCGGCCTGGGAAACCGAGGGCGCCAAGGCTACCGAAACCCGGATGCAGACGACGACGATACCCCCGAGGTGGAAGACATCTGGTACGTTCCGACCCCCAAGCCCATTCCGATCAAAAAGGGAGTCGCGGTAGTGCGCATTGTTTGCGGTTCGGATCACAGCATGGTGCTGGACATGCATGGCCTGATCTACGCGTGCCTTGCCCACATTATGAGCCCTCCATTTTCGGTTTCTTGTGGAAGGGAAAAATTAAAAGGCTCTTGCTAGGTGCTCTGTACCTCTACGAAAGCTCCCGGTTCCCTTTTGCCCGAGCCCAAATGCGAAGGTGGGGCCAGAATGGCAGCGGCCAGTGCGGAGTTGGACGCGTGGGTGATGTTTTGTCTGCAGAGCCGGTGGTGATGCCAAGCATCAAGGGAGGGCAGGCAACTAACCCTAAACCCTAAACCACTGAGTTGATTCCGCCGACCTTAACTGCTAGGGGGAAAACGGTGCTTAAAAAAAAAACCTAAACCCTAAACCCCTAAACCCCTAAACCCTAAACCTTGGAGATCTCGCAGGTTGAGGGTTTCTGGGAGTTCTGTTTGCAAGTTTGTCGCTTTCTCCCTGTGAGGTGTTGGTTGCTCACATGGCCGCCGGCAGCCAGCATTCGATGTTCGTCAGTGCAAAGGAGCGCCTGAAATATCCGCGACGCAGCCCCCGCAATTCGACACCCATTGCCTTGAACCTTTCACTGCTTGCCTGGTGCACTGAATCCTTCACATCTGCAGGATAGCAAGATGGGGAGTACTTCAGGCAATGGGGGCCTTGTGCTTGGCTGCAGCCAAGCCCTCAGTCCTGCTTGTCTGGCTCTGCTCTCGGTTTGACAGGTGGGAAGGTCTACGTGTGGGGCTGCAATGCCGAAGGCCAGACGTGAGCAGATCCCCACGTCCCAAAACTCCCTCTCTGACCAGCTTGCGATTGAACCCACCATCTGAGCCAAAGAACGTCTTTGTGGGGATGTATGCTGGCCGTCCCTGCAAAGCTTGTGCATGCTTGCGCTGTACAAAAGCTAAACACTGATGAGCTCGGCTTCAGGGCGACTCGGGCTCGGCCACGACGAGGACCAGCTCGTGCCAGTGGTTGCGCCTAGGGCAGCACTTGGCAGCGGATTGAACCCGGCCTCGAGGTTACCACATTACTCAGTCTACATCATTGAAAAATGGCATCAAAAAAGGGAAAAACCCTAAACCCTAAACTAGGCATGGCCTGTCTCTCTCTCTCGAGGTTGATGCTCTGCAGACGACGAAGGTCGCCCTCTCAGCAGCCGGAGAAGCACACACCGGCGTGGTGGACATGAACGGATCCTTGGCGCTGCCCATGGGTTGGCTTTTGAGATCTCTAAAAAACGTATTCAAGTCGGGTGTTGGGACCGAGATTTTATCCACGGGACCCCCAGACTAGACCCTGGGACTCCGCTTCCGTCCTTCAGTTTTTGGAATGATCCGAAGGCTCCAAGGCGGCCATCGGGGTTTGCTCCTCTTCGTCATGTTTCAGACCTGGATCGGACATGAGGTGAAGGGATCCCCTGAACGTTGTGCGCATACCTCCCAGGCCCCAACTTGAGCCTGAAAGTGTGTAGCCCTAAACCCAAGCCCTCCAAACCCTCTAAACCCTAAGCCCTCTAAGCCCTCTAAACCCTCTAAAGCCCTAAACCGTGGGTGCCCCATTCCGGTGACCCCGAGGTTGCCTCTGGATGTGGGGCCTCGGTTCCTACGGCCGCCTGGGACTGGGAGAGCCCATTGATGTGCCGCTGCCTCGGAGGACCCAAGATTCCTAAACCCAAAGCCCTAAACCCTGGATCCTAAAAACTAAACCCTAAGTCCTAAACCCCTATTTCGGGTTCTGCAGAAGTTCCAGATTTCGACTACTCACTCCATTTCTGTGGTTACTGGCATCGCGTTGGAGCCAAAAACTCGCGCCAGGATACCGATTCCAGAAGAGCTCCCGGCGACTCGGCTCTGCGATGCTGGGCCAGGGAAGTTGCTTTTCTTGTCTTCGTCCCTCCGAATGAAGTAAGCTGCCAACCGTGTCGCCGAAGTCCAAAATGGAAGGTCGAAAGATGCGATGGTCCGCAAGCAGTGTATAGGCCAGTATAGCCCTACAGCAACTTCTAAGCACTTCGGGCTCAGAGGTCTTGACGAGGGGTAGCTCTTTCTTTCCATCTGTTTGGCGTCTGCGACAGGCTCCCACAGGGGATCCCCTTCGTTTGGACCTCACCTAAATATCGCTCAGGTCATGCAGCTGGCTCTTGGCAGTTTCCACAGTGTGGCCTTGGTGGGTACCGGTCGAAGCCAAGCTCTCTACACCTGGGGCCCCGTGGTTGAACCGGCCCGATTCTGGGTTTAGGGTTTAGGGTTTGGGAAATCGCTCGGCCCTTGACTTCTGCACTGAGACAAAGCTTTGCCGGAACCATGTCGCTCTCCCATGACCCAAGTTAGGGCGAAAAAGGTACTTCGCCTTTTCGGCTTCGGATTGCCGGGTCATGAAGGAGGTCTTCATAAGCAGGAACACCTTATTAATGGGGAACGTCCACCCTTTTCGTGATGTGGAGAGTACCTCCCTCTCCAACCCTTCGCATGAGGGCCGAACATGAGTCCAGCCAAGGCTACGGCGAAGCTCTTGGCAACAAGGCAGGTTGTGGGTCTGCAACAAACAACTGCTTTGCAGCTTCGGGCATTCTTCCTGCTTTGGGTCTGGCCGTTTTGAGCTTGGTGAAATTTGACTGGAGCCCCCAGTTAAGTATCACAAGTATGCAAACTTCTGCTGCTACTTGACCAACGACGTATCCCAGCCGTCTTTTGTCAATTGAGTGCTGCCGGAAAACGTCGCAAGCTTGTCTCAACTTCGATGTTGAAGGTGCAAAGCCAGCTAGCAAGCACAGATAGCAACTGGAGCCCTCTAGAACTCAGTCCGAAGTGCACAGGTGGGCGGCGGTGTGTCCCCAACTCCGCTGGTCGTGGGACTGGAAGAACACAGCCGCCAGCTCAGAGCTTGGGGGGCAAAGACTTCGTCTGGAGCCTCAAACTTCAAGCTACAACGCTGAAGCCCGAAGACCGACAGAGCCTCTGAAACAGAGGATTTGGGCTGCCCCTGTGCTCTCAACTCCTGGGCCCAGTCCCGGCCGAGGTAGGGCACAGGTCTTGCAGATTGCTGCTGGGCCCTACCACACCCTGGATGCTGGGACTTAAAGATGCCGATGACCAGTTGAGTCAGTATAGACAGATCGATAGATACTTACACAAATATTTACAGGCATGCACATACATACATACATACATACATACATGCATACATACATACATACATACATACATACATACATACATAAGTAGACACATAGACAACAGATACATGCATGCACCCAGCCTCCTATTGTAATGAGTAGAGTCACCCACCGTGCAAACCTTTGAAGCAACCTGCGGTCGCTACCCACGTTCGGCTGCTGGAACAGCCAGAGCAGCAGCAGGTTTTTGTGACCCACAACGACCAAGAGAAGCCCTGTATAGCAGTGCAATGTGCTGTGCTATGTTGCAGGTTGATAGTACTGCACACACGAACAGAGTCAGTCTCCCTCTGGGGCAAAGTTTTTTTGCACCCAGGGATCAAGTGTGTAAGAGAGATTCAGTCGGTAGGAGAGGAACACTTTGCTCAGATACTTGGTTAATGTGGCTAGCTGAGAAGCAGGTACTACGAGGCGGTCATCTGTTGGATTGCTAAGTCGGAACCAAAACAGTGTCGCACATGTCGCGTGCAGCTCCAACTGCAACATGCCACGGCATAAGCTTTGGCCCGCCTCAGCATCACGATATCACGAGAGACCATCCTAGAGTAGCTCAGGTCCTCATGGAGGATGGGGAGCTCATCTCCTTTGGTCAGGGCTCCTCCGGTCGGTTGGGCACAGGCGCCAAGCGAAGAGTTCACGGCAAGCCAGCACTTGACGAAGACAACAGCATTCCTGCAGCAGCAGCTCTGGCTGTTCGTGCGGTTGCAGTGTGGTGATTCGTGGAGGGTTGTCTGTATGCCCCAGTGAAGAGCTACTCGCAGGCGAACCTGCTTCTAAAGCTTTGCAAACTCCCTTCACGCGCAGTCATGCTTGCGGACTCTTCTGTTTTGCGGGTCGAGGGGAGATATAAGTCCAAAAACCGAACAGCAGCGATAACTGCACCCAACCCGAAGCCTTCCCAATCTTCGCAGGGGCTTCCAAGAACCACAAGTTGCCCGTGAAGCTTCCGGGGGCGCATGGATTTGCTACGAAACTGCGGAACACAGACAGGTCGGGTCCGCAAAGAGCTTGGGGTTACCGTTTCCGTTGTCAGTATCGTGTTGATGACTGTTAGTACTATGCCAAAACCCTAAGCCCTCGAAACCCATAAACGGCGTTCAACCAAAAAGCAAAAGACCCCAACCCTAAACCCAACCGGAGAGCCCCAAACCCCAGGACCTACAGTAGTATCAAGGGAGGACATTTCATCGCAGGTCAGCGGAGAAAGCTTCTCAGCCTCGCTCACCGAGCAATGCACAGAAGAGGACCTTCCTCGCCTGTAAGAAGCCGTGGCGTAATGACCGAAAGTATAAGTCGAGCAGTTATAACAAGTTCTAAACAAGACTACTAACAGGAATGGTAATATTCCTGAAAACAAAAATATAATTAATAACAGTCGGCCAATAATAGAATGACAGTAGCGGCGTGGTAGCAGACAGCTCTGCTTCGAGTCTCTGAATTGTGAGGTTGTGGGATTCTGCTAATGGCTTGTTCAGGACCTTGGAAGACCCATCGGAGCGATCCATGATGCTCAGCTACATAATTAGGAGTTTCGGATACGGTGAAGAGGCACTGTCACATCAAGACCTGAGGCCCAGCAACAGAGGCGCATGCTCCAGGAAGTGTAGGGAACCCGGGAAAGAAGAACAAGAAGCAGCTTCAGAGCCGACACTTTTGAAGTCACCAAACCCCAAAGCCGATGGTCAAACTTAGTCTCTGCAACCCTCCAACCAAAGCAGTGTTGAAAGCTCTTGGAACGTTTACATTCTGCGATTTCATTCATCAGGAGCCGAAACTGCAAAACTTTGCATCCGTATGTACACGTACATTTTGGTATCCGTTGGACGGTACTTGAAATCCTCTTTTGCTTTAAAGCTTTGAGCTCCGTTTTCAGTTGTACAGTGGAAGACTTGAGATTCTTGCAGGCGCTTTTGTCCGAGCGAAAATTGTCATGGTAGCGGAGCGCTATAGCGCTCTGGGGAACTTTGGTTTTCTGGGTGAGCTTTGGAAGTTCAGGGGCCAGGCTTTGAAGCGTGTCTTTTGACTTTGTGTTGGGTGTCTGCTAGGCTTTGGAAGCCGTAGATTCGCCCATGGCTGCTCCTAGTGCAAGATGCAGAGATGGCTTCGCAGCTTCCTCAAGCTGCAATGGGTTCTCAGGCGGCTCAGGCCGCACAGGCTTCGAACGCTTCTGGGGGTGCGTCTCCTGGTGGTGCTACGCAAGCAGAGCAGCAGCTAGTGATGATTTTGGCTTCGTTGCAGCAAAATCAGCAAGCGATTTTACAGATGATGAGAGATCAATCAGAACAGCGTGCACAGGCTCAGAGTTCTCTTGAGAGTCTGCGTGGGAAGGATCTGTCAAAGGTCCTGAATGCCCCAAGTCCTTTTGAAGCAAAGACTAGAGATGAAGAACTGGCCCGTTGGGCCAACTGGAGCTGGGGACTCGAGTCATGGATCATTACTTTGGACCATGGCTTTGCTGCGGGTATTGATTTGATCAAGGCACAAGGAAACAATGAGATCAGAATGTCTGCTCTCAGTTTGAAGGATCAAGAAAGGTCGCAGTTGATGTTTGGCATTCTTTCTGGCTTGCTACATGAGCGTGGGAAACGATTGCTCCGATCGATTCCGGATCGAAATGGATA
>CAJNJA010007774.1:0-15905 GCA_905231915.1 Symbiodinium necroappetens
AAGGGGGGAAGCATTTTGGCCGTGGTGACATGACAAGCCTCGAAACCACCAAACACAGATGAGAAGCATTATGGCAATGGTTCCTGCTTGTAAAGTGCAATGGTGTTCCTGTGGAAGTTGTACTTGTGCGGGATGGGCCTCGGCACCAGATCCTTCGGGAAAGGCCTCGGGACCAAATCCTTCAGGAAGCGCCTCGGAACAAACTTTCAGGATAGGTAGATCGGCTTTTTCGGGGGATTGCGGTTGTGTCAAGTTAGGTTGGGTAGGCCACTTCATCTGGACTTGCGTTGGGCTGGTGTGGGTTGGGTTCGGTGGGTAGATTGGATTGGGTTGTCAAAGGTTAGGTTTGGCTCGGTTGCAAAGTGTTGTGTATCCTGGGTTGGGCAGGTTGGGTTGGGTCTGGTTAAGTTGACTGGAGATCAGGTTGGGCTAGCTTCTGTCAGGTGGGTACATTGGGGTGTGAGGTAGGTTTCCGGTAGTTTGGGTTAGGTTGGGCTACGCGCATAGATTGGGTTGAGTTGTGCTGGACTGGCACTAGATGGGACTACATTGCGGCTGTTTGTGGTCGGTTGGTTGGTTGGGCGGGTTGCAGCCAACCCGCCGCAACCGAACCCAACCTGAAACTAACTAGGCCGAACCGTCACAAGCTTAGGTCAGGCGGGGGTTGGTCGGGTCGGGGCGGTAGATTGGGTTGGGTTGTGGTGGGCTGGCTTAGGTAGGATAGGTTAGGTTAGGTTGGGGTGGGCTGGATTGGGTTGGGCTAGGTTAGGTTGGCTGGAGGTTGGGTTGAGGTTGGGTCAGTTCAGTCAGGGTGAGGTAGGTTGGGTTCGGTGGGTAGTTTGGCTTGGGTTGTGGTGGGTTGGGTTAGGTAGGTTAGGTTAGGTTGGAGTGGGCCGGTTGGGTTTGGGTTGTGACAGTTTAGGTAGGTTCGGGTTCACTGAAAGAGCGTTTTCAGTTCACCGAACTGGGTTCACTGAATATGCTGTTGTTCTTGGTTTTCAGGGTGCGGCCCAAGCTCTAAAGGTACACAGCTTCCGTCATACAAGGACACAGTAGCTACATAAAAACTCTCATAATATCACTTGACCGTGCAAAACCCATGCTTATGGATTGGGACAGACAAGGGTTGGTGTGGCGTCCTGCTCGATCAGCAGCTCTGTCGCCTCCGGGCCCTGGCAAAGGCACGCAACGACATTCGAAGGATGTAAAGGTTGATAGGGTTGGTATATTCAGGGTTTAGGGTTTATATCGGGTTCAATAGGGTTGTAGGGTGTAGAAGATCTCCTGAAAGAATGGACCAGGATTACTGAGTCTCTGGATGCGCCTCGGGGTCCAGCATGGCTGGCCTTTGGCGTTGGGCGCGCAGCTCGGCAGGGGTCGACTCGGAAGCCGCCATGGCTCGAGGTTGGTGCAGGAGCTTCTTGGTGAGTGAAGCTTCTTGGTGAGCAGCTCTGTCCTGTTTTGGTGAGGCCTCGAGGCATTCTTGGTGAGAGCAAGGCTGCTTTGGTAAAAATGTTGGTGCACGAAATGGTGCTTGGCCCTAGTGCCTTGCGGGAGCAGCATTCCGGTTGGATTTTCCATTCCGTGTATGTACAAGCTGATTGCAAACGTTTGTTTCACCACTTTGGGATGCAACGGCGACGTCCTGTGGATACGCTGAATTCTGCAACTCGACCAGACTCGACCAGTCTAGTAGTGCATCCATCACTTTTGTCGGATGCCCCCGGACTTTGTAGGTGTACTGTCTGTGCTTACATGTGCCCCTGACAACGGGGCGCTGTCTGTCTGTCTGTCTGTCTGTCTGTCTGTCTGTTTGTCTCTGTCTGTCTGTCTGTCTGTCTGTCTGTGTGTGTGTGTGTCAGTGTGTCAGTCAACGGTCCTCGTTCATGGGCTAAGGGAGGTCACTCCCCAGCGACAGCTTTTCGATTGTAGCGTCAGATTGCATGTTTGCAGCAGGGGGGCCATGGAATTTACTCGCTACCATGCCCAACAAGCTGTGTGAGTAAAGGGGAAATGCCTGAGGACGCTCATGCATGAACCTTAACCTGAGGACGGGACCCAATCCTCAACGGGGATTGCACCCTATCCCCAACTCGCTGCCGAGGACAGAAACCTTATCCTCACTACTCAGCACCCGGGACCGGACCCTTTATCCCAACTTGCCAGGACCCGTATCCCCCCTATCCGGCAAACGACGACGAAGACAAAAAACCAACAAGTTCCCGCATTCAGCTTTGATGTGAGTATCCAATCCAACCGCGAATGCGTATCCTTTCAAAAGTAAGTGTGTGTGTGTGTGTGCGCGTGTGAGCGAATGATTAAACAGAAGTCGCGTACTTTCGACACATCCTTCATCCAAAGCCTTATACATACATCACCTCCTCATGCATTCATGGACCCGTTGTTTTGCTTGGAGTCTGGGAGGCGGAAGGAGCCTGAAGCAGTTGCTGTTCGACCCATCTTCGCCTCTACGCAAGCCCCGACCACCTGCCGCTGCCGAGGACACACATTGCGGTGCTACACAAACGCCAAAAACATGTCTGTGGCAAGGGCGAACATCGTGCAGACAGGCTCGCACGAGCGGGCACGCATTGCAAATGTTCTCAAGAGACTGGTGTTGGCGGCCAAGACAGATTTTTGAAAGGTGCAGTATTGACAGACCACAAAGCTTATGCTTCTGAGGCAGGCACGTTGGGTCCTCCACCACCCCAATGCGGTGCCCCACCGGGTGCACTCGCACGGACCTTTCAGTCATTCAGAATCGTGGCCGCAATTGACTCAACTGTGTCGCAACGACTGACACAGAAGGCTTGCACATGTCTGTAGCCTCGTTCCGCAACTCGGTCCCAACAACCCAGGGCCGCCTTCCGGAATCTAAAGGCGAGTCGTCCACAACCTCTCAACAAGCGAACTTTCCTGGCGTAGCGGGCAGCGAGGGTCACATGTGCCTCAGGCAGAATGAGGGCAGTGCCTTGACTGCACCGGCCCGCACAACACGGCCTCCAGCCAGTCGCGCGTTGGCCAGCGGCTGTTGTACCACAGACCGTTCCCATCAAAGTCACTGCAGCACCAGGTCCCTGCACCGAAGACGCCAGTCGGATCCATCCTCCGATTCTGGGGCAGCTGCACCGTCTGATACGTGGTTATCCAGAAAGATGAGCAGTTGCACGGAAGCCTTAGTCGCAACGAAGCATGCTCTTGGCAGGATATCTCTGCCAGTGAAAACGAACGGCGTGTGTGTTAAGATCCTGGCACAGGCATCAATGACCTCAGCACATCGAAAAAATAGCTGCGACCCAGAGCTTCGTACCGTGTGCAAGCAAAGCGGCCGCATCCAGCACCTCCAGTGTTCTCAATCCCATCAACTGCGGATTCGCAGCTAGGAGAGACTCTTCCAGGTCGTCTGGAACTTGTGGATTCGTTTGAACCTGCACGTCAAGGCTACACCGGGATCCATGCGCACAACACTTCCAAGCCCCTGGCCATCCAAACAGACCACGGGAAGCGGACGCAGTTGAAACCCATTGACTTGAAGGTGGCTGCAATACCTTCGCTGTGCTCAGAAATATAATTGTGGCACTACACCCTGCTTGATCCTGCCTGGACCTGCCTCTTCCGGCTTGCATCTTATCGCTGAATAGGACCGAGACACTCGTCACATTTCGGGCCTGCAAGCCACCGACGATGCCATCCTGCATCGCTGTCACACTGGGCAATCTCTGTCCCCAAAGGTGGGCAGTTGGTACGCCACTGACCTTCACTTCTGCACCGGCCCAGTTGACACAAGCGAGCTTCACGCGAGTGCCAGTGGCATCCACAATCCAGCGCCCTTGAGTCCTGTGCAAAGCCAACAAGGTCCAGCCGAAAACCCAAAACCTCGTCACTAGGAATTGACGATATCCGAAAAGGGGGGTCTTTTACTCTTTGTTGCTGTCGTCGTACCCACGGCAGCGTCCATGGCAGCGTCGTCCACGGCGAACGCTCGGCCCAGAGCGTCTCCAGCCGCATCCCCCCCCGTCGTCAAAACGTTTCGGACTGCGAAGTTGCCTAGACTCAAAATCCCGTGCCAGCGCTGGGCACGGATCACGAAGCTCCTGCTTCACGGCCAGGCATACCTCAACCCTGCCCTCAAGCCTTGCCAACGCAGGGCAGGAGGGTCATAAGTTACACAAGCAAGCAGCGGGTGAACACTCTGCAGTTGGAGCACCAGCAGACCAAGCGAAAGTTGCATGCTTCAAGCTTCAACATGCAGTATTCCGCTGCTTAGACTGACATCCGTCCTCAGCGGGAGGGCAGGCGGCCACTGCACCTGCTGATTCTCAAAGTGACTGTCATACATGCCAATAATGTTTCTAAATGTCCCACAGCACGACAACACAAGCTCAGTGCCACATCGCTGTCACTTGCAGATGCAAACTTTCCACTCTCATCAGTTTGCGATCTGGCTGGGGGCCTGAAACATCACCTTCAAGTACACACGCCAGAATCCCGGTCTGGCAATGTCGACCCGCTTGCATAAGGTATCGGATTTAAGATTCCTGCGCTGCCTGCGCTTGCACGAGTGGGTGAACTGTAAGCTCTGACAGGCCTTGTTCGTGGTCTCTCTTGCGGAAAATGCGGAAATGGGGCCCTTGCGCAGGTCCCACTTGTTGCTGGGAGTAAACAAGGTTCTGCTGTCATCGTGGCATAGAAACTCAGAGACACAAGCCAACCGCAATCGGTGGACGAGCACAGGCGGATTGGATCGATTGTGTGGAGCACAGGAGCTTGGAAAGGCCCAGGTGGGTGAAGCTGTTGGAGGCATGCGTGCTTGCCGCAGGTGTTCAATTCATCCGGCAGAAAAGGTGATGTGACCTCAGGATTAGTCGCCCTGTCTTCCCGCCACAGCTATGTGATACAGCGAGAGGACAAAGCATTTTGACTTGAGAGGCTGGATGAGGGAGGGAGTCTGAGAAACTCACCGAGAGGCATGCATGGGTTGCTCTGCACTTGGGGGAAAGAATCGTTGGCCGTGTCTCTGAATCCCATATGTGCGTGGGGGCAAGCATTGGTGCCGTCCCGCCAGTATACCGGGAGAGTTCGTTTGGGAGTGGTTTGAAATGCCGGGAGTAGAGGGAGTAGCGCTGTGGTCAAATCGAAAAGCAATCGCACTAGCACTATCAACAGCATAGCAATACTACTGACCGTAAATAGAAAATAGCAACTAGCCATTTTTCAATACAAAAATGTCAATAGTGAACAATAAACAGAAAAAACAAGACAGGATATAGCATAGAGTAATAGTCTGGTGTATACTAATAGTAATTCCAACGGCTGTCGTGATAGCAATAGTAGCGTATTAACTAATAGCATTAGTACCCCTATCAGTAGTGTATGAACATGAGTACGGTATCAGTATCAGTATCAGTATGAGGATGAGTGTGAGCATGGGTACCAGTATGAGTATGAATGAGAGTATGAGTATGTGAAGCCGGCTACACCGGACTTGCAGAAGCAATCTCGGCAGCCCTGCTGAGAGAACAAACACAGAACATGCAAAGAAACACCAACCGCGGTGACAGAATTCAGAAAGCAAGCGGAAGGAACAGAATGCCAGCAAAAATTGTAACTTCCTCGCGTAGAAACCATAACCACGCAAACCCAGATGCCCGGTGTACAGTAGGTTTTGAACCAGTCAACTGTCATGCAAAACTGACACAGTGATACGGTTTGAGCGTCCAGCCAAGATCTCAAAGAAGCGCCATCTCAAGGCATCATGACAGAACGGCTAAGCTTGCCACCCCAGTGTAGCTCAGCGGGCGCAGCACCACAAGAGCTGCAACAAGCACTTGCAACCATGATACCATGCTAGAGACGTCAGAGGGAACGGGAAATCCTGAAAGAGTGCGTTAGGTCGATCAGTCGATGAACTAGGGAAGTTGTCGGTGGAAGTAGGCCATGGACCGACCACACTCAGGATCTGCAAGACCAGCCAATTGTCACAAGCTTTGCAAGCTGAGTTGTTCTCTACATGTCGTAACATGGTGGGAATCGCCGAATCGCCGAGCCAGGCTTCGAATGAGAAATCATGAGAAGCTACGCCGGCATGCCCACTTGCTTCCTCCCCAACATAAGACCCCATAACGTAGCAGCTATGTATGCTCTCTGCTTCTGTTTCGCTCGATCAGCAGAAGCTGTCGGCAACCGATGCTAATCAGCTAATCCAGGCTGCGGCGAGTCATGCCAGAGCCACCTGCGCACAAACGACATTGACATGCCAGCAAGAGAGCGTGCGCCAACAGCGCGCTTCAGGATCAAACCTTCACAGCTTTGCTTTCCTCCCCAATACCAACTCTGCGACCGGTGCCACCAGGACCTCTGCTCCGGTTTCTGCGAAGCTGCCAAAATCTGTTGTAGATGAAGGGATGAAGGGAGCAGAGGCTCAGACAGTAGGGGCCGAAGATTTGAGAATATCTCCTCTCATCGGCTTCGGATATTGAGGCCTCTGATGGGCGCGGAACAAAGCTTGCTGAACAGAAGGTCCCAGTCACAAATGCGCGCAATGGTGCCTTTGCTGTCTCCAGTGCAGAGTACAGGTGACCTCATCAGATAAGATCTAGGCCATAGCATGGAACAGAGTAACAGCAGAACCAAGATCCGGCCTATTCTCATGCTCGGCTGCTTGGACTGGTGCATGCCTCCCTCTTGCCTCGTCCACGACTAATTGAGTCAAGCGCAAATCACATCATTTGCCCTAATCTCTCATGTGGCCAGCACTGATAAGCAGTGTGAGGTGAGGACGCCAGGGCTTCATTTACAGCTTCAATCTTCGCCGATGAGAACAGAGCGTTGATATCCTGCAGGTGGCAAAGTGAGCGGCGGCTACGGCCACGAGACAGACGGCACTTCGTAGATTTGACCTAGACCTGAACCAGTACCACGAACCATGCGAGTCCGCACTCGTAAACAGCCGCGGAAGCTTCGAAACCAGTTTCTGAAGAGGGGCCTGGCAGCACATTGCCAAGACTTGCAGTCTGTGTGTCACCACTGCACAGTCTCCTCTTGCAAAGACTTGCGAGCAGCGTGAAGCCAGCGGACGAACGTCACTCTTGTTGCGTCCACTGCCTGCGTTGCCTGTAATTAATGTACAAAGCTGGATCAACACAGCGGGGTCGTGCAAGACGTCGATGCTGGGGCAGCACTTGACAGTTCGAGCTGCCCAGCTGTCGGCAAAGCACAGGCAAGTCCGGACCCAGACAATGGGACACTGAGCACATGCAACAAAATCTTTCAGGTGGTGCGAGTGTGACCTGTGACGTCGTTGAGGTTCCTCATATCACTGCGCATGTTGTAAGACATACCTTCTACCTGCTGCTTGCCATAAGGATTCTTCAAGCAGAATTGCAACACTTTCTCAGGACTCTCCCGGCGTCGGACCAAAATTGATCAGTTTGGGATGTGGCATGATGCCCGTATCAGCTCCTCACCAAACTCAAAACTGGCTTCTGATCTGGATAAGAAAAATTCAAGCGCTAGGGCAGTGCAAAGGTGTTCACAACCCGGGCCGCAAGTGGTCGTAGTAGGCAAGATGGCGGCTCCCGGCGGCCGGTGGCGCTTGCAGCTCCGCTCTGAGCTGTCTTGGACAGTTTTGTGGGACTGGGCGATTTTTGCATACGACTGCAGTCCGCTGTCCAAGCTCACTTGCTCTGTCCGTTTCGGCTTTTCTTGCCCTTCTTGCCATGCTTGCCCTTCTGGCCTGCCAGGGACGACATGCAGCTCTTCTCAACTCGGAATGTCCTTGAAGCTTGCCTTTGCTTGAGCCCTTGCCGAGGGACAGTCGACGCTGGCGCTGCTTCCTTGGTGGACTTCGGCTCCAACAAAATCCCAGAAGGATCAGCTTCTTCCGACCTTACCCCGTGTACCTGCCCCCCATATTTCATACTTTCACACAACTACCCCAACCACAACGTGGATCCTGGCTCAACTTGGGGCACGGTTCGAACTCAGTGGGGCTGTACAGAGGAGCGGGGTTGGAATGTGCCGTCCTGCCACCGAAGGAAGCTAACCGTTGCTTATCGACCGTTCTAGTTTGTTCCGAAGGAACCTTGACTATTCTGAGCGATGGCAGAGATGAGGTGGCTGTTGAGATAGTCGGATAGACCTGTCTACGGCGTCTAAGGATCAGAAGAAGATCTTGATGTTGTCAGATGGGGTGGGTGTTGTCAGGGTCCCCTTTTTACCTGCTACTTCAGGCCCAGGAGCCAGGCCCCGAACTGTATGTTCCAATCACGCCGTGACAAGTTGATGTCCGGTGGCGCTGGCATCTCCAACAGAGACCGGCCACAATCCTCGCAGACCTTCTGAATCCGGGCCTGCCGCTTTGCAACTTGGGCTACACGCCCGGATCTGCGGCGGAGCGCTCGCCGTTCTTACAGGGTCTAAGAACAGCGCAAAGAGCGCTCAGTGACACATGTCCAAAGCTGACTGAATGCCGAAAGCTGTCCTTGTGCCGAAGGCGTCCGCATCGCGGCTTGCTTGTCCACATCATGGGACACAACTTCCTGATTCGGCAATCTGAGTCACAAAATGCAGCGGTCCAACCTACTCGATAGACCCTAGATTCGAAGTGTTGCAAGCTGTGTTCCCTCCTTCCTGCTTTTTGAACACTCATGCTTCCTCCTCACCTGTTACATCTTTGAGTCAATCTCGTCGCATTTTCATTGTACATAATGCAACCGCCGCACTCTCCGGTTGCGGACAACCGGCCCGACAGGTTGCTCTGCGGAAAAGCTTTGCAAAGACCACGACATAGAATAATGGAAGCCGTCCGGAAGGGACAACGATGGAAAATATTCGGACATGCAGGCACGTGAGTTGTGCGCTGCAAATTGACGGACCGATCAGCCGGTTCTGTGTCTTCGCACGTTATGTCTGAAAGTCATCCATCATTTTGCCATTCAGGTTTGGAGCCAGCTTTAGAGTTTCAACCTTCACGGAAGATTGGGCTTTGACAACAGAGAATGCGTATAATTTGTATAATGCACGAAGACAGCACGGAAGATCCCGTCGGGATACATTCACCCAAGCTATGCAAGACAACATAAATAGACTCTACTTAATTCCAGAATTACATCCCGTGTTACAAAATAGCATCCCCAAGACCGTTTGGCACTTCAACTCCCCCTCCCCATCTCGTTGTCCCACAAGGCCCCACAGTACTATAGCCGAAAACCTCCAAAAAAAACGAAACGGCTGCTTCCCACTGCAGGCCTCGGCCGGCTCGGCATGGCCGGAATGACCGGATGCGCCGGAAGCGGAGACCTGCGAATCGGTCGACACACGGCTCTGCGATGACGAGGAGGGACCTTAGCGTTCAGGCACCCAAACAACCAGCCAAGGGCCAAAGACTGACAGCAGATTTCAACGAAGCCTTGGTCAGCCCAGCTCGGCCGCTTCTTTGGGGACATGACCCGCCGACGTTCGAGAAGAAACCGCTTCAGAAGTCTGCGCATATGCCTCTAGCTTCAGCTTTTTGTAAGCTTGAATCGATAGGTTCGCTGTCATTGAGATCCCGAGCCAAAGGCGCTGCAAACAGGAACATGCTGGACGGTTGATGCAGAAAGATCATGAAGCTGCCAGCTTTATGTCAGTTAACACACCTGGCAAAAGATCGCAGGAGATTCCTTTGCAATCTGAGCCACGGGCCGTCAAACTACTCCCGCCCTGTGTTGGTGGGCTGTGGCTTTGCTCCGGCACCAGGTTGTTCTTCCTAGCCGAGATCGCAGGCGCGGGTTGCATGGCGCGTGCGGACAACTTGCAAGCCCTCGTCTCTCGGCGCCACGGATTGTAAAAAAGCATGTCATTCAAACAGCGAAAGTGCCTTGCGAGAATTTCGCATATGGCGAGCCTTTCAGAATCTGACGGGAGACCTCACACTTTTCAGCTGCGATGTGGTTGCCATTAACTCGCATGGAGTTTCTGTACCATGTCTTGCCATGCCTTGTCCTGTACCACCCGCCCACACACAGGCTCTGCCCTGTTTACGACATGCTGAGTGGTTTGGGCTCAGGCCGCAGTAGCAAATCTTGTCGAAGCGCCCCGGTCGCATAAGAGCCGGATCAACCATGTCCGGCCGTCCCGTCGCAGCAACCTCGAGTGCAACTCAGATTCCTCGTGTGCAATACAGTTAGCATTCTGCAAAGCTTCTGGCGACGAAGACCCGACCTCGGTCCTCTACCTGGGCATCCACGACACAGAGAACCTACAATGACCCTAGCTTGAAGTCTCAATTCCGAGTCGTCGCACCCCATCCAAGTAACAAAGCATCTGGTTGACAACTCGATCCGTCACCCCCGTCGAGTCAGCTGGCCAGGGAACGTGCAAAATGCAACAAATTGCAATGCTGGAACCCTCTCTGCGTGTCTTTTCGCACCTCCCCGCTTTGGCGCCAAGGCCTGCCGGGCCAGTGCTGCCAAGTACAAAGCCACCAGCTGAAGCTCAGGAGGCCTCGATTTCATCAAAAAAAATCACGGCCGGAGCTGCTGCTGCAGCCCGCTCGAACACCTGAGAACACAGGATGCTGCAGAGTTCTCTCCTCCATGTACCCCAGGCGTGCCTTCCGTACACCGGCCTCTGACTCTCCAATATACTTGGAGAGAAGCTCGGGGCCTTTCACTGACAAGAACCTGGCGCAGCGCCGGAATCAGACCGAACTGTAGAATCGTAGAAGCAGATGCGTTGCCCAAAGCCTCAGAAGGCCCTTGGTTTCGGAGGCGGCGGCCTGCCAGATCAGGATCCTCTCATGATATCCTGCTTCGCTAGACGTCAACACTCAATTCTGCACCGTTGCAAGAAGGATACAAAGACCTTGGCTCTGAAGGCACTTCTTCAATGTAACCAAAGGATATGTAGCACAACAACCCTAGAGAAACAAGGGTAGCCAGCCTCGAACCTTAATTGTCCTCGAAGTGACAGGCCGAACTCGAACAATCACATAACAGCCGTCAACTCTAAAGGTACAGATGGGCACCGAACCGATTGACAAAACTTGAGCCTGCCAAAGAATTACGGGTCGCAAAGCTCACGCTGCAAAAACCAAAAGACAATGGAAATTGCAAACAACGAAGCGTTTGGAATCAATTCCAAACGCCTTACAGAAGAATGCAAGCCGAGTAGCAAGCCCCGGCAACGAAGGAGTGACAGGTACCGGAAAGAATTGGGGATGTGCGAATTTCAGTGGAGTGGGAAGCTTGGGTGCAAAACCCAAACAAAAGTCATGGGCGGGTAGTCAAGTAGTGATTGGCAGCCTACCTCAAACCCCGAAGGCACCCCTAGGCAGAAAATCTTCCCTTTGAAAACTAAACTCTGACAACCCCCAAGTGTACTGCTTACACCCTGACCCGATAGAGCCTGGCTATCGTATTGCGGTTCTCCTGAGCCTCCAATGGTCCCTGGTTGCATGGGCACGGCCCCGTTTCCTGCTACACCTGTTCCTGGTATCCAGGAGTTGGAGCGTGCTGTAGCTTCCAGTCTGTGCCCTCGGGGGCGGCATCGAGCCTGAATCAGCATCGTCTTGCCACAACCAGGAGGGCCCACCAGCATCAGGCCCTGCAGATGTTGGCAAAACGATCAGCACCGACTCGCACTCTTTCGGCCCACCTTTCTCGTTCGAACAGGGGCGCGGTCAAGAAGAACGGCATACCTGGGGGCACGGCAAAGGCAGGCGTAACTAGTCTTGGGTTCTACCTTGTTGCCTTGTGGGCATGGTAAGCATGTCCATCAGTTCCTGGTGGTGTCAGGTGACGCCGATTCACTCGAAGCGATGGTGCACGGTCCTGCTTCACATCGGCCAGACCTCCAATGTCCTTTAGGCCTATGTCCTGCAAGCACGACAAGCATGTTTGTCCGTCACACTACTGAGGACTCAAACGTACCAGTCCGATGTGAAGAAGCTCTGGTCAGCCATGGCAGCTGGCACATAATCCTCCCAGTCGCTTTGGAGGACATCTGACATGACTGGATCCCGTACGCACGCCAAGCAGGCTCTTGTACCTCGCAAGCTTTGGCGAGATGCTGCATGGACATGCGCTGGCGGTCGCCCCACCTCGCAAGAAGCATGCGCCTTTTGATCTCTTGGAATGCGGCGCGGAATACTAGAGTAATATACTACAATATGCTATAATGTACTATCATATACTACAATATGCTATAATATACTCTAATATACTATAATAGACCAAATCTTGGTGCTCTGACTCGGGCAGGCGTGAGTCTCCTCCTCGAAGCCTGCCAGCACTGGCATCGACTGTGGCCTCCACGGGACTTCGGCGGCGAAAACGTCACTGAAAAGAATCTTTAGGGTTTAGGGTTTAGGGTTTTAGGGTTTTAGGGTTTTAGGGTTTAGGGTTTTAGGGTTTTAGGGTTTAGGGTTTAGGGTAATGTTTACCAAAAACCTCGACGCAAGCCCGCTCCACCACGCTGGCGAGATCTGCAACGCTGAAGCCGTCAATGCCTCAGCCACTCAGCCCCATTCTTAGAGGCTGTTTTGAGAGTGCCTACCCGCGCGAAGTTTCCACAATCCGTGTGGCGGTATATACATGCAACTTGTCCTTTCAGCTCAGATGGAAACGTCCAGCCCAGTCGTCCATTGCGCCTTCTGAAAGCAAGGCCTGGTCATGGGCCCAAAATGGTCTAAGACCCCACCTTGGGGTTACATAGGGGCTTTATGAGACTATATAAGGGGTATATAAGGGTTATATAGGGTATTAGGATCAGGCTGTAGGGTGGACTTCAAGTTGGGCGCTGGAAGAGCAGGAAGCAAGGCCGAGATATCCAGAAAATTCCAGGAAGGGTAAGAAGGTACGATCCGTCTAGACGCTGACAGCACCGAGGCCTCGTCGACCTGGGAGCAAGTATGCTGTGAGGGAGATCAACAGTCTCAGCGAGCAGGGGCACCTCCCATCCATCTGCAACCTGCATGCAGCCAGAAAATTTCAAGAAGCTCTGTCTCCCTGCCTGTCCCGCGGGTCCTTGTGGTGGCAGAGGGCCTGCAGAATCTCGGGCCGCTCCTCACAGATATCATGTTGTAGTCGTGCGAAACGACAAGATGCGCTCCTTCAGCTGGGGCTGCCGAAGCATGACCTCGCACTCACGCATCTCGCGCTCCGTAACATCTAGGGCCGCCGCGAACATGGGCAGAACCTTGTGCTCCAAGGCTGGCCACGTCCAGAGCCTTTTCTCTCCGAATCTCTCCGAACCCTCCGGCGGCGTCGCTCGTATCAAGCTTGATACTTTTTAACTGTTTTGAGGTAGCTTCAAGTCAGCGTGTGCACAGCACAAGGGCGTGCACGCACAGATTTCGTGTGTTCGTGAGAACCGGCGCAGGAACTTGTGCAGCGAAATGTCAGGGTTTGTCTTGGTACAGTCGTGCGCATCGAATTCGATCTAAGTCTCCCACTCCTCGGTTTGCCGTTCATCAAACTTTAAGCATCACTTGTCGCCCTACATAAGGAAGGCTCCGACCCCAAGACGTTGGAGTTTCCCTCGAAGCGCTGCTCGGGTTTGGAGCTGAGCGGTGCCCTTCCTGACGAAGAACTGCAGGTGGAAAAATAACTCAAAAAAGATTTGCCAACTGTGGCGCACTTCGCCCTGCGCTGCTCTTGTCTGAAATTCAACCCAGATTTCCGCAATCGACCGAAGGTGATTGAGACAGCTGCTCCACAAACTGGCAATTGAAGAGATCAAGATGTCATAATTAGACGACCTAAATGAACTGATTGGGCTGCTTGTTTTGGGGGTTGGATCCTGGAGTTCACTCCTGAACACGAAAGACAATCAGTTTAGCACTTCGAAGTCTGTGTCTACGGGGGTTTAGAGGCCAAAGCCATTTTTGTCAAAAATTAAAAGCTACGTAATTGAAGCAGGATACAACATATCCGGAAGTGAAAGTTACGAGGCATGTTGTGCGACTTTTTGCTGGAATGCTCATGCCTGAATGATCCCGGACTTCTGAAACAAACCAAACCATACTCTGATTTTTTCTCAAACTGTCCAAGCCGGATGCTTAGTTTGCCAAAATGTCACTGGGTGATAGTTTGTAAAGAATACCCAACACCTGTACTGTCATGTGTCATGCCTCATGCATCATTCTCCCAGGACAAGGATTGGAGCTAGAAATGTTCCACTTGAGGGCTTAGATTTCTGGAGAAGTTCAGGGCTTCATTGTCGGGACAAAACTTCAGGGTTTCCTCTACCCTTCATTTAGGGCTTGTTCTGCCTTCCTCGCTTGAGGGTCTACAGGGTGGTAGAGGCCCTTCATGCAGGGTGTGTTGTGCTTTCCTCGCTTGAAGGGTTCATGTTTCGGGAGAACGCGAGGCAGGGGATGCACACCGCATCGTGGTCCTCCCGGTCGCCTTCACCCTTTGCTGCCGACATGCCATGCTGCTGCCCGCCATTCCTTGATTCTAGTCTTGTGGACTGGAGGGCCCTGAAAGTTGTACCTTTTTCCTTTTTATTCTCGTCCGTTGTTGGTCGCTGTTTTGATTCGGCTCCTTCCAGCCTGATTGGTGGATTTGTGCTTCGATCATGATGCTTGATGAAACCATTCATGATTTGGACCGCTGGCAAGTTGCTGTCGACCGACACACATGCAGCACAACTTTGGTTGGGCCACGTGTGATCACCTCGACAGCACTTTCTAGCACATCAGCTGACATCAGGGGCATCAGATACTGGCATTGCAAACAGGCGGCAGAGTCTTGAGCGGCTAAAGCGAAAACCGACAACGGCTTGGGGCATGGGTATGCAGCATGTATGCATGTATCCAAAACCGTGTGAGCTTTTGCTGAAACATGTCCAAGCAGCATCCGATGCACCGATGCATCGTCGTGCATTGTAGCAACACATGCTACGCGAGCACCCGAAGAGCGAACCTGCGCAGGATCACTGCGAGATCGCGGGGGCTCTGACCGTCAAGAACTCTGAAGATGCTGTGTTGCTGAATGTTGCTGAATGCCGTCGACACGGATAGAGACGTGGACAAGCCAACGACGAGCAGAGTTGGTTAAGATAGATCCCCAAAACAACACCTGTGGCAAGACGTCCAAGATCATCTCTGCCAGCAGTGGTGAACGTTCCTGCTCCAGTACACACAGCACATGTGCCATTCTGCAGCAGGAAACGAACTTGTGTCTACAACTACAACAGCTGAGCAATCATGCCAACATTAAGAAGTCAGCACTTGTACTACTGTGCAGCACAGGTACAGCACAGTTGGATGACAGCTGCCTCGGACACGGAAAGATTCGGAGCTCCAGGCTCCACATCTGGGCCTCCATGCTCGTGCAAGAAGCTCGCAAGAGATTGACAGGCCCCCTGAGCGCTGCGCACAATGCTCCGAAATCATCCAACCTTGGCGGTGGCTGGACCAGCATCGAAGCAACCAACACAGTCCGACGATGCACTGCCACTGCTCACAAACCAGCTGCCCACCCCAACCCTCATCGAGTCAGCTTTTCGTGTGTGCCCTGGCACACAAGGAACACCATATAAGTCAAATGCAAGCCAAGCAGCTCGGCAGTCTGACAAGCGGCCAGTTCAACCTTCACAAGAGACCTCTCCTATCGTAACCTGAAGCACTTGGAGCAAAAAATCTCCTTCATTCGATCTACACATTCGATCTACACGTTTCTTCCCTCGTAGAGTGAAACAGACTCGGAATACTTCGACTCTGTCATATGTCCCTCTTGCCCTGTTAGAGGCTAAGTCAGTCAGTCAGTCAATCAGTCAGTCAGTCATTCACACGCCGCGCGCCGCGTGGACGGGTATGGCTTGAGGAGTTTCCTCCGGGTGGAGATTGCTGTGCCTTTGTTTTTTTGGCCGGGGGAGGGTAGGTGGGTAAAGTGCGGGGGGGGGGGGGGGGGGGGGAG
>CAJNJA010007775.1:5077-18727 GCA_905231915.1 Symbiodinium necroappetens
TACTACCTTTACTACTACTACTACTACTACTATCACTGTGTAGAACCTGCCAAGTTCGTTGCTATGCTTCGTGGATGGATCGCTGACTTCCGATTCCACCATGTCGGCGATCGTGTAGACAAGAACTTCTGCAGTACGCCCGAAACCCCGACGAGATCAACCCTAAAGCCAATAGCCGCCAAAACCTTGGATGCAGGCCTGTGAAGCCAACCTCTCGAATGGTCAGGCCCTGCAGATGCTTGAGATTGCCTCGGTTGTGGTAGGGGTTTAGGGTTCAGGGTTCAGGGTTTAGGGTTTAGGGTAGGGTCTGACAGTTCCTTGCAGAAGTGTCATGTGATACAAATCCTGTCAGTTGCCACGGTTTTGCGGGAGCCAGTTTTCGTCTCGCTCAGCCATTACATATATGGCCCGATTTCTCGGTCCCGACTGAGTAATCACACCATGGGAACCATGCTGGATTTGAGCAGAGCCATGCTATAGGCTACAGGGGCTATCGGGTAAGAAAATTGACAGTGGTATTCACCACTGGACCAAAAGCCCGCAGCTCACAGTCAAAGTTCGATAGGCGTGCCGCAACAGGTTGGATGAAATTTTGATGGGCCAGTGAGCAAAATCGGAACAACTACATGTTGCTGTAATGGGGCTAATTAGGACGCATACCTTAAACTCGAAAACAAACATCCTAAAACGCGCTGGGAGACACGAACACCCTGAACCCGAAAGCTCTCAACCCTCGACGTTCTGGGTTTGACTGTGAGGTTGTCTCCTATAGTTGTGTATGATGACGATTACGATGGCGGTGACGGTGTTGATGGCGGTGGCCATGTGATAGGGGTGGCCGCAATGATGACGAGACGGAGGACTCTTGGGTGATGATGATGGTGATAAAAATGCTGTGGATGATGAGGCTACCGATGATGATGATGATGCTACTGACATGATGGGGACGATGACGACGGCAACCCGGAATCGTGATGCTGCCGTGGTTTTGTGCATGCTTGTGATCGTGCTGCGGCGTTGCTCACACACATCGAAGGATGTGACTATGACTAGGCCTGCCTCGACCTCCTTTGCCGTCTAATGGTGTAGTGGGGCTTGGCGCCAAGCCCCAGCCCAGGCATTCGCCGCATGTCGGGTAGGGCCGTGGAGGGGTGCATGTTTGGCGGTAGTGCTCTTGGCGTGAACAGTCTGGGCCCCCCTCTTTTCTGACCGTGCCTACGGTAAAGACGGTTTCTAGGATTTGTGCACTGAGTCGTTTTTGGCAGACATCCATAAGGACCAGGACTGAAGCGCAGAGCAATGCACCAGGACCTCAAGCCCAAGCCCAAAACCTCCGATGATATCCCGCCTCATGGGGCACTTTAAAGGGCTCCTTAAAGGGATCCGTAAGGGTTCTATTTTTATACGGGATCTCTAAGGTTGTAGCAAACTCCTGTGACCGAAACCTCGGTTCTGTGGATACGTGACCACACGCCAAGCTGTCAGCAAAAGCCATGATTCCTGAAATTTTAGAGAACCCAACAAGGCAGATCATGAAACCCCACAATCCCTGAACTCGAATCTCATGAAGAATCCCAAACCCTACGCTTTATGACTTCGGCAGTCCCTAAACCCTAAACCCTAAACACCAAACCCCTAAACCCTAAATCCTAAACCCTGAACCCTAAACACTAAACCCCTAAACCCAGTGAAAGCCTTGCATCCCCGGTGCTTACAGACTCCGGCAGTTGACCAACCAACTCGCGGCTGTCGATAATTTTCTGCAGTTTAGGGTTTTTAGGGTTTAGGGTGTATAGGGTTTATAGGGTTTAGGATTTATAAGGGTGTATAGGGCATAGGGTTCAGGGGGCCATGGGGGGTTTGTGGGTTCGGGCCAGGGGGGTTGTGGTTTTGAGTTTTAAGTTTTCGCGTTTTCTGTGAGGATGGGAAATGCATTTAGCGCTGCTGGATCAAATTCCTTATGCATAGGCGCAAAGGTGAGTCTATAGGACTCTGGGAAGTGCTTACAAGAGGTTTCCGAACATTTAGGAACCAACACCTAATCACCTAAAGGCCGATTCGCATGCTTCTCGTGTTCAAACTTGCTTGATTCTGGTCTGGACGCTGGTGTGTAGCTCAACAGTTGCCCAATTCAGCACGTCTGAGTTTCGGGCCACAGCGGGCCGGTTTGGGATTGCAGAGTTCATAGTCATGTGTCCAGGGTTTCAATCTAGAATAGCAGGGGTATGGGTGTGGTTGATGACACTCCCAAACACAGCTGAACGGGAAGCGTCGCAAGTACTACCGTAAAACCAGATATGGTATAATCGCTGCCCCCCCCCATGTCGAAAACACCACCTATAGTACCAAAAACAAACTGCGGGAAATCCCGATGAAATCATCCCCGCTCTTCAAAACCTGCTTTTAAATGAGGGGCACGTAAGAGCAAGGGCAGGAACAAATGCAGCAGCAAGCGCAAGAACACAAGCACGAGTAGGAGCAAGAATAAGAGCAGCAGCAAGAGCGCAAGAGCGACAGCCCCAATAGGAGCAGGAACAACAGCCGCAGCAGCAAGAGCTGCAGTAGGAGCTGGAGCAGGAGCAAGATCTTCCGCAATGTGACATAAAAAAAACCACCTAAGAAAAAAAAAACAACACTTTTCTGGGCCATTCACTGTTAGAGGGGAAGGGGTTAATTAGAATCAGGAACTCATGATGGATACGATTACTACTTGTTCAGGACTCTATAGTAACTAACCAGAATTCGGTTCGTGAGCCTGAGCCCTTGCAAAGCGCTTGTATCACCTCTATCCCTCCCAAATCCACTCCCATTAAAACCCCCTCACGACCCTGAACTTTAAACGCCAAAAACCCTGGAATACGATTCTCAAAACAAGACCCAATTTATGGGTTTAAGGTATGTAGACTTTCGGCATTGTAGGGATGAGGGGTTAGGCCGGCTACTTTTGTGTGCTTGGGGGCCTAAGAACTCATTTTGAGGGTTTGAGGTTGATGTTCGGGTTCCGGCCGGCCTCAAAAGTTCTGGGTAAAGGGAGGCTGAGGTTGCAGCGACGACAGTTGCTCGCGTTCTACGAGTCTTGCACCGGTTTCTCGGCCGAGGGGATGTGACATCCTACCATGGGCTTGGGGGTTTAGGGGGCTTACTTAACGGATCATGGGACTTAGAAAGCAGGGTCATACTTAAGGTAGCTATACTTATATTAACTTATGACCCCAATTAAGGGACTTATAACCTTGCTTACCAAGTCCCATGATCCTCCAAGTAGGGTTGGTTTACCCATAGGCTCCAAAGTAGTTCCTTTTTGGGACTACCTTATAGGATCCTAAATATGAACCACAAAAACGAACTACGATGGAGCCTATGGGTTTAGGGGTTTAGGGGGCTTAGGGTTTCAGGTTCCCAGTGCAGCCTGGGCTCCAGTGTATGCAGCATCGGAAGGTTTCCCAGGCAGCTAGGCAGGTGACCCTGGCGCAAAGGCAGTGAAGAGAAATCCTCGAACCCACAGGGCCCTGAACCTCAACACCCCAACCCTAAACCCTATAAACCCTGAAGGGAACTTTTATGGCCCTGAACCCTAACACCCCAACCCTAAAACCTAAACCCCAACCCTAAACCCTATAAACCCTAAGCCCTAAACCCTTTGGGCTTTGGGACCCTCCGTTTTGTTCTGGTGTGGACCTCACGGCCTTCTGCCTTGGGCTCCCAGGCCTGCTAACTGGATCTTCTGAAACCCCTACAGCCCGGTGGGCTGTAGCAAGATTGTTGTTGCTTGTTTTTGCTTGTGCTTTTTGGGGATGAAGGGAAACCAGACCGCTTTAGGGTTTAGGGTATGGGGTTTAGGGTTGAAGTCGGGGCATGGAAGTAGAAAGCGGATCACACTTTCCAAGGTTTGGGACTTTGGAGCTTCAAGGAGCATTGAACCAATCCTGTTTGGATTGCGGCATTAGGATTTCGGTGCTTACTGCTTCGGGCGCAAACTCCTAGATGTTTGCATAGACTACGTGCAGACATCCATGTGGCTTCTCACTCCTGGCACCTGCCTTGCTAGATGGCTCTGGTCACCTTGCGTTGTGGCACGACATCCCAGAAACCCAAACCCGCCGAAAGTCCGAACCTCCAAGCCCGAACAGGAGGAGACGAGCCCGAAAACCTAAATCTGCAAACCGTACCGAAACCATCAACCCAAACAGCTAAACCTCGCAGAAACCCTAAGCACCTTCGCTTTGCTCATGTGCAGCTCGTGGAGCCACGTCAATCTGCCTTGTGTTTGAGATTTTTGTCGGCTTACGATCGGATTTCGGGCTTCTTGGGCTTATAAGAGCTTGTATATAATACTGTTGATATTATATATCCTGCATTACCTTAAGGACCCTAACGTATGGGAATTATGGACTATTCCTTGTCATGGGTACTGCAGGATTTATATCATCAACCGGTTAGGCTGAGGGTCTGTAGGGCCTAGACCAGGTTTTGGAATTCTGGGTTTAGCTCAACCATGACAGTTTGCAGCGCAGGATTTAGCGACGGGTGTAGCACTGTTGAAGTTCAGCCTGAAGCTTCGAAGTGATGCTGGGTTCAGACATGGTTTTACTTGCACGTTCTGTTTGGGACACCCTGCTTCGGCACACACTGCACCTTCTGCCCGCACACCCATGCGAAGCGGCAGCAGGGTGACATCTAGGTCGTTTGTTTCTCGGTGTTGCTCTTTGCTGTGTGTCAGCCAAGATGCCGCTCTACACAAGCCCACTGCATTCCAGCTTCGACAAACGTCCTACTTCAGCTTTGTGAGCTGCTTCGTCACCCACGTCTGAAACAGAACCCAGTCGGAAGAGGAAGTCCTATGATCAAAAAATGTGCGCAAGGCGTAAGGCAAAAGTATCCTTCGAATTCATGCTGTATATACATCGCCCATGACGTTCTTGCACCCTGTGGTGGGCCCTTCGTTAACAAAAACAAGAACCCCCCCCCCAGCTTGACATCTCCACAGGCCCGTTCATCACAGTTCTGGCCTGGTGTCTCGTCCGGGGTATGAAGGTTAGTTGCAAGGAACTTCCTATGCCACATGCTATGCCCTCAACAAACCCTGACAGAACCTTGAAACAACCCTCAAATAACTCCCAAAATTTTCAAAACCCAAACTTGCAATTTTCTTCAGCCCGAGTGGGCCCGAGTGGCAAATCGCCTCCGAGAGAATGCCGCCCGCGTTGTAAGTGAAGAGATCCTCGGCATCAGCTGAGGACTGTCACATGATTTTCTTGAAGTGTACCCATAGGCTCCAAATTAGTTCCTTTTTGGGATTACCTTATAGGATCCTAAATATGAACCACACAAAGAAAGTACCATGGAGCCTATGGGTAGTACCCAATGAAGGGTCCTCGCTAGGTGACTCGCATCTTCCTTTGACAGAAGATAGCGCAAATGGGCGCTCGGGGAACCGTAGGGTTGAGCCGGTATCAGATGACTTTGCAGGTTGCTGCTTGCAGGCCCTGCGTATCTCTAGGCTACTTAATGCATGAAGACACACAACAAAGCTTTGAGCCAAGAGTGTGAGATTGTGTCATGGCATTTCTGACGTATATATATAAGTATAAGCAATCAGAGACAGGAGCAATGAGGTTGTCGAAGTCGAAGTCGTTGTTACCGCCATGGCCATACTAGTCGTCGTCGTCGTCGTCGTCGTGGTACTGGTGGCAGAAACGGAGGAGCATGAGTAGGAGGACAACAAGGAGGAGGATCAATTGTTGTTGCTCCTGAGGACGGTGTCTGAGAAATCGACGAATAACGGCTCGCCTGATACGTGGACGGAAGGTTCTACCATGTTCTACCTCTTTGCACTGGCAGTAATGAGAACGTCTCTGCAGCAGAACCAGTAGATGTAGCACGGAGCAGCATATCCGACGAAGGTACACATACCCCTTCAAAAATGCACGAGCGCAGTCGCTTGCATCCGCACCCCCGAACATTGTCGGTTCGGGTATTTATAACAAGATTCAGAAAGATCACGTTGCCAATGGATTTCCTTTGTCACGATTGATGGTGCCAGTGCAAGCCAGGGAGATCAAGACTCGCAGTGACGAGTCCAATTCACAGAACACGAGAGTCTGACGAACGCGAATTAGCCCGGATCCTCGCAATCATCGCCACGAGGAGAAGCTGCGGCTCGTAGACAACAAACCCTATAAACCCGAAAATCCCAAGCCCCAAACCCTGGCCCCAACCTCTGTACACTGAACCCTAAAACTGCAGTGCTCCTGAACCCCCAATCGCTGCACCACCAACGCCAAACCTAAAACCGGAACCATATAAACGACGAAACAAATGGATCTTCTTGCACACCGCCAGATTGCTGTCGAGAGGCCAGATACTTCACGCGCCACCGATCCTCCACAAGGAACAGTTTGGGGTTTTAGGGGTCGTCGCTGTGTCTCTGTCTGTGTGTGTGTGTTTGTGTGTGTGTGTGTGTTCGGGTTCAGGGTTTTTTGAAACAGGCTTTAGGATTCAGTGCTCGGGCTTTGAAGGCTGGGTTTCCTCAGATTGGTCTGCTCTCAGGTTGCTCCTGGGGTTCTATCAGGTTCTGTTGGGTGTTAATGGTTTAGCGTTCTTTTGGTATCATGGGTCTTGATGAGGTCGTTGCAGAATCTTTCCGGGGTGATGTAGCTGTAGAGCTGATGCTCGGAGTCGACCGGTCGGGCAAGTTGAAGGGGGGGTACAGTACCTTATATTGTCTTGGGTTTAGGGTTTAGAGGTGGGCTTACGGTTTTTTTAGGGTTTAGGTATGTAGGTTATGGGGTCAGTGTCTGCGCTTGCAGGCGTATCTCTAGGAGGAAAGCCAGACTAGTCCGACAATGATGAGAGGGTTTAGGGTTTTGGGGGATGGTGATGACGATGGTGGTGATGATGATGACGAGATGACGATGGTTCCAGCGTTGGGTTATTACATCTTCATGTTGTTGCTGGCGGTGCCTCCGATAGTGGCGACTGTGAAATTAGGGTGTATATGTTGATGGCAGTTGTTCATGACAAGTCCATCTGCAGTGATGGGCAAACGGCTGCGCTTCGAAGACAAAACGCTCCACCAATTTCGATGCATCGAAACTCGAGTGCGTGCCGGTGTACACTAAAGCAGGCCACCTCACATGCACACACAGTTACTGTAGAGCGGTTTTGGACAAAAAATAAGGTCTGTTCGTGGCTTCGGAGATGCCGGAGCTGCGGTTGAACAACAGTTCTGCAGAATTAGCGCTTGTGAGTTAAGCTGCGGAGCCTGTGGGTTTGGAGTTAGGGTATGGAAAAACACCCTGAAACCCTAAACCCAAAGCCGCAAACTCTAAATCTGCAACCCTGAGATCGCAAATCCTGAGCATGTTCAAGTTCCTTCCCAGAAGAAACCCGAGTTACCTCTTCATTGATGAATCATCCTTAAACTCTGGATTTGAGCAACTGAATGAAGGAGTTATGTTCTTAACTAAGGCATATTGGGCTGTCCATAAAAGGATGGGAAAGATGAAATGGGCTCTAAGTCTTCCTGCCCATACCCTATAAACCATAAACCCCAAACTTTCCGAAACCTTGACTCCAAAGTGGGACAAACACAGAAACCCAAACACAAAGCCCCAAACGCTAAAGTCAAACCCTCAACTTCAAACTCGGTAAAGACCGGCAGAACCATTGCAAAGATCTTACGGAAAATCTCTGATATACAGGAAAAAGAAGGTATTCTACGAGTTCTATACTGTTATACTATGTTATACCATCTTAGCTGCCACACCATAGTAGACTTACATTCAACTAACATACTAGACATGTGATCCCTAAGGGTCCAAGTGCCCATTATTTAAGGACTTTGGGGCCGTTTGGGGTACCTAAAACCATAAAAAAGACTACTTGGACCCTTTGGGGATAGAACCCGGAATCTGATCCAAGCCTGTACTCGAACACATGTCACTTCGGCCAACTCACCTTGGCTTCGGGCTTGGTTCCATGTCTGTGAGGTTCCCTAAGCCCTTAAACCCTCCACCCTACTTGGAGGTTCATGGGTAGATATAAATAGGGCGACAAGTCTCCTACTATGGGTTATAACTATAGTTACCCTACTTGTAACCCCACTTATAACTACCCATGAACCTCCAAGTAGACCCTCGATTCACGCGAAATCTTGGGGGAGGTTCTGGTCTAGGGGTGTCTTTTGATTTCGGGTTTAGGATTTATAGGCTTCGGGGTGGTTCAGGTGTTCTTTCGAAGCGGCGAAGCTTCGGTGTATGCAGCCGACACACTTCCCCACCCCAACTTTAGACCCTGAATTTCTTGCCCAGAGTTCTCAAAAACTCGGAGATCAGAGCATGGGGTGTAGATGAGTCATTTTACTTTATTTTCCCATACTGCACAAAGTATGGCGCACATAATTAAAATTACTAAGGAAAGTGGAGACGATCTTTGGCTTCAGGGCTTAGGATGTAAGGATTAGGGCGGAGGGTTTAGGGGCTAGGAGTGTGGGTTTAGGGGATCTTGGGTTCAGCGCCTGTCCTTCAGAGAGTCACGGAGGGCAGGGCGGTGAAATCATGCTCTCTTGCCAGGCTTCGGAGACGAAATGTTGTGATCTAGAAAGCCTCTTAGGGTTAAGTTCCTTTAGGGTTTAGGGTCTAGGGTTTAGTGTTTAGGGTAAGGGCCCCCGGCTGCTTGGGATCCTAATCAAGCCCCGAAATACCAGACGCTAGAAGAACTGCTGCTAAACGGGAGCGCCCTGACACCTTGGCTGGCTGGAGTCCTCCTAAAATGAACCTTCACACTCCTACTTGGAGGTTCATGGGTAGTTATAAGTGGGGTTACAACTAGGGTAACGATAATTATAACCCATATTAGGGAACTTGTAGCCCTATTTATAACTACCCATGAACCTTCCATCCTAGACCCCTAAAAATCACCTAGTCCAGCTCCCTGGCCCGAAAGGGAGCATTTGTTCAAAGTTTAGCATTTAGGGTTTCGGGCGTCGGGTATGTAGGGTTTACCCATAGGCCCCTAAGTAGTTCCTTTTTGTGGTTTATGTTTAGAATCCGATAAGGTGATCCCAAAAAGGAACTACTTAGGGGTCTATGGGTAAGATTTAGCTACACGACGCCACCCCCAAGGGCAAAAGGCGGCCTACTCAGCCAGCTACAAGATAAACTTAAACTCAAACGGGACTTTCCGAAAATTAGGGGTACCTTATTTTGGGGTCCTTATAATAAGGGTATTTTGGGGTCCTTGTGATAAGGATCCTACTATTTAGGGTACTATATTAGGGTCCCCTATTTTCGGAGAGCCCCAAACTTCCCTAAACCCTCCACCCTAAATCCCCTGATTCCTAAGCCCCGATGCCTAAACCCTAAACTCTAAACCCCCGAAAGCCCGAAGCTGTCCTAAGTTCGCATCCGTCTCAGTTGCAAATCTCGGCGTAGCTCTTCCCCGGCTTTGCTCCGGGTTCGAAGGCCTTTCCCCAAGCAGCTGCAACAGCTTTCCAAGAGGGGTTTAGGCTTCAGCGGTTTAGGGTTAGGGTTTAGGGTTGACAAAAACCATGCTTGGGCCCAGCTCTATGATTGTAGTATGTTTGGACCCTCTGGGATTCATCTATGAGCCTTAATTCTTGAAAGGGCTCCCTGAAGGGGTTCGTTTCAAGAATTGCTGTCGTCGAATAAAAGATCTATAGTGAGGGCTTTAAGGCTGAGGGTAAAGGGCCCTTCTTAGGGCCTCTCTATTCATGCTGCCTCGACTTTCGTGCTGCAACGATTTGTGCATTCCACCTCGCGGTCCAAGGAGAAGTTGAGGCAGCACGCATGTGTTCAAAACGAGGCAGCACCCCTGAATGCTCCATGATGATGTGGTTTACTGGAGTTTTGGCGTGATCTAAGGTCTTGCATTCCACTTCAGCTTTTTGCGCGCTACTACTGAAGCAGCACGCGAAATCTTTGTAGCACGTTGTGCGAGGCAGCATGCGTAACGAGCCCCCTGATTAACAGACCACTACGTTACCTGCAACACCAACGGGCGAGTTTGTACAGGCTGATATAGCCGGAGGTCTTCTCAGATGCAGGTGGGGCTTTTGGCTTTGGGCACTGGGGTGTAGGGTTTGCGCCGTGGAATGCATATTCCGATGTTCATTCAAGCGGTCATAGAGCTCCTCAGTGCGGGAGCCGTGCTGTTGAATGACACTGAACCCCAGGACTCCCTCCACAACTCTATTCGCAGCCAGTATGTAGACAACTCCTAATACGGGATACCCCCAAAAAGTCCTACGAAGCTCCTCTACTAAAACCCTAAACCCGAAACCTTAAACTGGAAGGGAAACCTTGGAAGGAATCCTCACTTGAGGGATTTTGCAATCCTCGTTTGTATCTTCAGGTCTCTGGCAACCATGGGCTCCAAACCCCAAAGCCCCAAACCACCTTGTAATGATTGTCGCGTGTGGCCAGACTGAGAGATTCAGCCAGAACTTCTGAACGATTCGCGACGGAGCAGAGGTGTGGGGCCAGGGCGGCATCGGCGGCATCGAAGAGAATTAGAACCGTACGCTGTCAACACTGCTCACACGCCCCCTGCCTTTACACAAAGGAAACCGAGACTACCACTACGAAAACTCACTGTACTTTATAACCCCCGAACTCGAGCAATGAAATACCCAGGCCTGCAGAACTTCTCGGAGAACTCTGAGATCCTTCCAGCTGATGCTGCGACAGGCTCCCATCATAGTGCTGCACATGTGCCAGTGGCAGTCTTACCACAGCCGTTTCTATTTACTAACATTCCAGATGTAGCTACACCTACACATGAAACATGCATTACGATATAACTTACCCCATTTATGGTTATTGGTATGCCACTGTCATGCTCATTGCTAATACTGTTTCGCAGCGAACACAGGATACGTGACAAACTAAACTCCGAACTACACCTTACCTAGCCAAACCGTCGACGGGATTCCATATGAGGGGAGTATAAGTTTTAGGGTTTCCGCTTTGGGGGTTTAGGTTTATAGGGCCTGTCGGGTTTGAAAGGGCATTATCTATTCGGGGCTTGAGGCTAGGAGAGCTAGCAGCGGACGGACACTCAGCCAACGTAGAATTCGGAATGATCAGGATGATAATGAGTATTATTCACCTGTAGTCCTTGCATATTGGCACAATAATATGCCCAAATCCCGACTCTGATTCTTCTTACCGTTACTATTCTGTTGTTGCTATCATGTAAGTGTGACACACTCTTACATTCAGATGGAAGGATGGACCGGTCCAGGCCTCGTACACATATCCGGGGTCCACACTCCCATCAATTCCGTCGTCCACGCTCCCGGCACAGCGGCAAAGCGCCAGAACAAGCCAGAAAGAGCGCATGGCGTCTCGGATTTTATCAGATCGTCCTCACATCTGCGATTCAGGATCTCTCGGCGCTATATCTCGAACCCTGGCACCCTCCGGCTGTTGAGCTTCGCAGTTTTGAAGGTCTAGGATTTCCGATTCTGTGTATGCAGTGCAGCTTTTTTTTTAAAGCTCTGGTGAAAGCGGGCTCTAGTCGGAGATGGGCGAATATTCCGAAGACGAAAACTCAGGGTTCAACGGTTGTTCAGATTTTTGGACCTGGATTTAGGATTCAGCGGCCTCTCCTGCAAGTAGGGCTAGGGGCCCGAACACCGTGAAGCAATAAACTTTGCCCCACGATGGCGGCCTCAAGAAAACCCAAGACCCCAAGCCCCAAAATAGACAAGCCTAAACTGAGCAAACGCAATAATTAATCGTTTCCCGATATGATTTCGTATGAGAATCAAGGAACTACAAGGATAAATTATTGCTAATTGCATATGCAGCCCTTGTACAGCCATTCTAGGCCTTTACACAATTTAGAACCCTTGCGAAGCCCCAAACCCTAAGCCCCCGTTAAGGATCTGAGCCATCAGACAACGGCTGCCGATGCGAACAGTGTGCAAAATCTACCTTGCCTTCGAGACCTAACATAGGTTAAACCCTAAGCATGAATATTTATATAGATGAAACTAAGAAAACCTAACTCAATCTATAAACCTTAAACACGATGTAGACACCGGACAAATGGATCTTCAATATAAGGGCTCTTGTACCACTTATGTCCCAGCCAACATTCTGGACGCAGCGAGGTTTAGGGCTTAGGGAGTTGAGGGTTTTGGGTTTAGGGCACTAGGAAGTAGGGCTGAAAGATTTCAGACAGCACCGGAACCCGAGATGCGAAGTCTGGAACCAATCTGAACCCGAAAACCCGCTAGATCAGAAACTCCATAGAACTGGGTAATTAGGGCCAAACCCTGTAGACCCTGTAGACCCCTGTACCGAACTCGAAACCCACAGAGTGGCAACTCTCCGCTTGAACTCCGAGACCCGATCTCTCATTCCGAAGGTGCAGCTGCAACTAAATCCTGGCCTGCGAAATAACAAGACTAACCAAGCCATGTACCCTAAATTATAGCGGGGGGATAGTGTCGATGAGCTAAGGTATATTCCTTAATTTCAGGGGCCATAACCACATCCCTAAACCCCGAAAGCCAAACCCCCTAATTTCCGAACCGTGAGCTCTGCATGCCAAAGAACAACGCCTAACAACTCCAGCCGCATACTTTGCAGGGAGCACTTGAAGCATCTGAGGATGTAGCAAGTCAGGGTTTAAGCCAGGTAACTACCTATGGCTAAAAGCTGTTATCGACATGAATCTCTGGTATAACCTACATAAATGGCACAACCCGTTATATAAACGCTATGCCCTAAAACTATAGTCTTACTTACGAAGTTCCCCATCCAGCCGGTAGCATCAACCCCAAACCCTAAACAGCAAATCTCTGGCTTCAACTCCTAAAGAGAGACATGAATCATTAACGCAATATAGGTGTCTCAAGCATTAGAACAAGGATTTTGGGGCATACCGTATACTATACTATCCATCTATCTGTCTATTTGTCTATCTATCTATCGATCTATCTATCTATAGCGACTATGGCGAAGTAGTCTTACTTGTAATAATTGTTCTTAAACCCAATTTTTAGAGCGGTCAAAGTTTACGTCTAAGAGTGGCAAGCTCTTACTACTCCCAAATCCTGTGAACCATAACCTGAATGTTTGTAATAATCTTGAGGAAGCATACCCACAAGAAAACCTCACACAAAAAGCCCTCGGACACGCAAAGGGTTCACCCCGTGGTTGTTGTAACCAGATAGCCCTCCAAGCTGGAATGCAACACCTAAGCCCACAAGCGTAACCAAAATCTCAGCTCCTCCCCTCAGCCTCCCCCCAAGCCCGCCGCTCTCAGAAAGGCTGCTGCCCCGCTTGGGGCTCCGGCCAGGCCGGGCATTGAGGAGCGGTGTAATCTTCACGGTCATGGACACGCCCAAGCTGCGGCTCGGGGTTCATCGTTCGGTGTTCTAGTTTAGGGTTTAGGGTTTAGGTACCATAAGGCGCTTATCAACAACTCTACTCTATGCAGACTACGTACTATGCAGACTATACTAGGTTGTGTCAGAGAGTATAACTCTCGGGGAGGCTCGGGATGTGGACTTTGCCTTGGGGATGGCAATTCGGGCTTCAAGGCTTCAGCTTCAATGTCTCGGGCTTTTGGGCTTCAGAGACCCTGAACCCTAAACCCAAACCCTTAAACCCTGAA
>CAJNJA010007775.1:18866-31906 GCA_905231915.1 Symbiodinium necroappetens
ACGACAACGACAACGACGACGACAGCAACAACAACAACGACAGCAACAACAACAACAACAACAACAACAATAACGGCGACAACAACAACAACAGACATGACAACGACAAGACGACGACGACGACAAGGAGACGACGACAGCAGCAACGAGAGCAAACAACCAACCAAACTGCCTGCCTGCCTGCCTGCCTGCCTACCTGCCTGCCTACCTAGCTACCTACCTACCTACCTGCTGACCAGCTAACTAACTAACCAGCCAACTAACTAAGTAACTAACTAGCTAAAACAACAAACAAGCAAACGAACCACATGCCAACAAACAAACACTCAAACAAAACCAAGACACACACACGCACACACAACAACAAGCAAACACACAAACAAAAAGCAAACACAAACAAGCCAACAATCAAACAACAACCACAAACAAACACACACACACACACAACCAACCACACGCACACACGCACACACACACACAAACACATACACAACAACAAACAAACAAACAAACAGACAGGCAGGCAGGCAGGCAGGCAAACAGGCAGGCAACCACGGAAATACGCAAATACACAAATGCAAAAACGAAAAATCAATCCAACGATGACGCCAGTAACATAACTAAACGAACAACCAATTAACCAACCAACCAACCAACCAACCAACCAGCCAACCAGCCAACCAGCCAACCAGCCAACCAACCAACCAGCCAACCAGCCAACCAACCAACCAACCGACCAACCAACCAACACTAACTAGCTCACAACTAACTAGCTGACTGACTAACTAACTAGCTAGCTAGCTAACCAACCAACAAGCACAACTACACCAACAAGAATAGCAATAACAGCAACAGTGCAAGGGCAATAGCAACAGCAACAACAACAACAGCAGCAGCAGCAGCAACAGCAGCAACAGCAACAACTGCAGCAACAACAACAGCAACTGCGACAGCTCCAGCCCCAGCCGCAGCCGCAGCCGCAGCCGCAGCCGCAGCCACAGCAACACAGCAGCAAGAATGACATCACCACCACCCCAAGCAACAATCAGAATATGTGTAACGGTATGGCAAGAGTAAAGCAATTAGTAGTAATAGTGTAGTCATACAAATATACTGATGCAAATACAAATCCTAATGCTGATGCTTACAGTCGTATTAACAATAACACAGTTACTTGCACAGACGATAACAGTACTGCTATTGCTTGAATAAGAAGAAACATTCGATCAAGACTATGAATACACATGCGAATACTAACACTAATACTGATACTGATAGTGATGCTGATGCTAATGGTAATACTCATACTAATACTGATAAATTCTGATACTGATGCTAGTACTAGTACTAATGCTAGTACTAACACTAAAACTATCACTAACACCAATACCAATGCTAATACTAATGCGAATACGAATACGTACTGATGCTAATACTGCGATGCATAACCAATAGCAATCAAACAAAAAGATGGTAAAACGATCATCCCCTCGACCGCTACGGTATGTGCACCGAAACCGTCACTCCTCCCGAAACCCTCGACCACGAAATTCCTGGCCTAGAATCACTCCGTTTCAGAATCCTGGAAGCCAAATGAATCTTCCACGCTATAAACTTCTCACCTCCGTAAGCCCTATGAGCCCGACACCCTTGTCGGGGTTTAGGGTCTAGGCCCTGATACAACAGTACCAAAAGTCGAAAGCGCATTCGAAAAGCCATCTATCAGGCCTGTACGCGAGGTCTCAAGGCAGCAGCAGGCCCCATGCTCAAAGCAGGTTCTGGGTGCTTGGGATTTAGGCTCAAGGTTGGGTTTAGGGTTGAAGGTTTGGGGTGTATAGACTGTATAGAGTTTAGTTCGGGCTTGGGGTTCACAGTGTGCAGCATTGGGCTTAGGGCTTGGGGGTTTGGGTTCAGGACGAGGGGCTTAAGGTGCAGGGTGCTCTTCTTCATGGGCAAGTCTTGGCCAAAGGGTCTACCCATAGGCCCCTAAGTAGTTCCTTTTTATGGTTTATATTTAGATTCCTATGGGGTAATCCCAAAAAAGGAACTACTTAGGGGCCTATCGGTAGGTACTCCTTATTCTCGGACTTTGGGTCCTGCTTGGGTACCAAACGGCGTAGATAAGGAGTACATGGACCCTCTTTTCGTTCTACCCGTAGGGTCATACCCTACCCCTTTCTCAATCATGGTTAGATTCGGGATTACTTGGCGGTTATGAGTAGTTTTTAATAACAAGTAGCATAAGAATGCATGTATAACGCATGTTAGTTAGGGGACTTATAATTCCGCTTATACCTACTATATAGGGATGAAGCTATAAGGTTTACGCACTAGGTTCGGGATTATCGGGTCTAGGGTCGACACTTCCCTTCAGAGCTACAGCGAGGTGCGAAAGCCCGACGGCACGGCGTCGATTTCCGGTGCTGAAAGAAGCCAGAAGCCTTTCACCACAGCCCGTCCCTAGATGAAAGTTAAGGCTAAGGCGTATTCAGGTCGTTTACTATTGGATCTTTTGGATGACAACAGAGGTACAGTATCGTGATCATTCAAGAACATGCCTAGACCCTCCATCTACCCCTCTATCGGACCCGAAACACCTACCCTGAGCCCTCAACCCGAAACCTCAAACCCTAAACCCCAAAAGCCTACAGGGTGCCCGTATATCCCTTACCTTAAGGACGAGATGACCCTTAAAAGTAGGGGACCTATACCCTTATACTATGAATTATTATATGGTATATGAACCTTAAACCCTTTTAGGGTTCATTTCGTCCAAAAGGTACTGAGGTACACAGAGAGGTCCGGGTCGACGACGCTACGGCTTTCCTATCGAACCAGGGCTGCGTGTTCGTTGGTTCGAAGCCAGCGGTTGTTTTACGGAAAAGACCCGAACTTGGATTCCGAGTTTTTGTTGGGGGGGTTTAGGGGTTTGGGCTCTTAAGGGTCTCGGGTTTAGGGGGTCTAGAATTTTAGAGTTTCGGTATAGCGCTGCCGGTTCCGAGACCTAGACCCGAGGCACTAAACATCCCTTAGCATACAGAGCCCCTCCAGCAAACGGGATCCTCAAGCCTAAGCCCTCACGCTAAGGCAAGGGTCCAAATGCCCAAAAAAAGTCTACACTGGGTCTGAGGATACATAAGCATCCGCCTAGGGCCTATGTCTATACCTATCTAGGAACATGGACACTCAGGGTAAACCGGATTGAGGAAACCTCCCTAAACCCTAAACCCTATAAACCCTTAACCCTAAATCCGAAACCCTAAACCCTAAACCCTAAACCCTTAAACCCTAAACCCTAAATCCGAAACCCTAAACCCTGAGCCCTAAGAAACCTCTCCCCTCTTTGACCGCGAGTCTGACGCCAGGTTGGCTGAGTCTAAAGAGTTGAAACGATATCTCCGGGTCCCTGCCTGATCTCTGGGTTTAGGGTTTAGGGTTTAGGGTTTAGGGGTTCTGGGTTTAGGGTTTAGGTGCAACAGCGAAAGGGGTGATTTGAGGCTTAGGCTTCTAACGCTTCAGGGCTTCGGGGACGGACTTTGAGGCCTGAATGGGTCGGGGATATGGGGCCTGTCGGTAGGAACACAAATTAAAGTTTAAAGTACACAGTACGGCTTTGAGCTTTGCCGTTTCCGGTGACAAAGCAAGTGTGCACTTGTCCATGTCACAAAAGTGCATTCTCCACCTGTCTATTGTGCAAGGTCTTATCAGGACACGGATATTTGAGGTTCCGAAAACAGGAAAGCTTAATGTAAGTCAGATTGATGTCTGTATTCGAAGGACCCCCTTATATGGGGAGTCAAGCATTTCTGTTCAGGATGGTAAAACTGCGAAGACGGTGATGTCGATGACGACCATCATGTTGCAGGGGAAGACGATGATGATAACAAAGCTGACAGCGAAAGCCAGCATGCGTGTGATGCTTGTAATGACGAAAACGGCGTTGACGATTACGTGGCTGAGAAGAAGGAACATAGGGCGGGCGATGATTGTGGCAGTGATGATTTGGGGGACATGGCGATGGTGAGGACGGAGATGTAGCCATCTATGTCTAGGTTTATGCTGTTGCGGTTAAAGTGCGCCCCTCTACCCGAAGGCATGCCCGGGATAGCTTTGAATGTGCTGATCTCCGCACTCTTGGCAGCTGCACAGAAGGGGGGCTTCGTCTAAGTTCCCCCGCATACCTCCGCGAACTAGTCCACCCCTCGTGGGCTCAGGTCTCCACTGGATAGGCTTTACCGTTTGTTTAGGGTTTTGGGTTTAGGGTTCCATGCTCTGGATAGGCTTTACCGTTTGTTTAGGGTTTAGGGTTGCAGGTTTAGAGGTTTGGGGTTTAGGGTGCTCAGAATGTCATGTTGAAGATCTACTGTTCTGCCGTAAGGTACAGGATGTTGTGGAGGATTCCACACCTGAACCTCAAGCCTTGAGGTTCCAGCCACAGACTGAAAACTGGGTCAGGGTCTCGGAATTGTGTAAGACGTGGAAGATCTCTGTGCTGGGAAGAAGGGCTTCTATGCATCGCAAGCAACTGCTAGCATCGCAGCTACAGAACAAATCCTTCGAATTAGTGCCCTGGGAAGCATTCTCCAAAAAAAGCGAACACAAGTACTCCCAATGGTCGTACGGTGGCAGTGTTCAGAAAACCGACTGTGCGAAAAGGGACACCAGCTACCAATGATGAGTGCTCATGGAAGTCTATCTGAAAGTTGCTCGCAACAGCAAGGGGGGTCCCATGATTGTTTGCAATGGTTGTTCTGCACCTTTGGGTTGAAAGCATGACGGGTGTTGCTGAGTTTTTTGCGTTGGACCAGGCAAGGTAAAGTCCGATCCCGCAGTAGTTCGGCAATCGAGCGCTCCAGGCAGTATGCCATGTCGCCCTTACACCCCAGGTACCTGCTATATAGGGTACTAGAGCCCCTAGGACCCTATATAGTAGGTACCTGGAGGGTTAGGGTCGTATCCTGTCGGATTGAATGTCGTATATTCTATAAAGCAGTACTGCCATGTCTTCATGACTACCACATAACCGTAGAAAGCCAAGCCGGCTCGATGAAAAGTAAGTCGTGCTGGTAGTAAGTAAGCTCTCCTCCCCTGAACCCTCAACCCACAAATAAACCCGAAACCTATATTGCTAGAGTAAGTATCCGGCGTGCAGCTCTACCCGAAGCCTTCCTTGATCTTTCGACCCTAGACTGCGTAGACTGTAGCAACGAGTACTCCATCACCCCGATCTTAAGTTGGCGACTGCAATGCACTGAACATCAAGCTGCTGCTGACATTGCCCCTAAGCAATACTGGTTGGCCCTTTGAAGCCTCTGAAAAATGTTAGTAAATAGGGTCCTCTTAAGCCCAATAAGGGAAAATATAAAATATCCCAAAGGCCTACCTAGAATTTCTAGCCTAGAATAAGTAGGCTCTCTTGGACTTGCTCAAGACACTTGAGCCCTGTTCGGGTGGAGTCTCTACGACACTGCTGTCACAGGCGTCCTGGTCAGAAGCAGGAAACCTGCCCCTATAGATAGCACCTGGGCCCCAACGGTATGTACTTGTAGCATAGTAGCTTGTTGTAGGTTTTGAGCTATTCTTTCACCTACCTTGTTGGTGCGTTTACGCAAGGACGTACACATCGGATTGGAAATGTGGCTTGAAAGGCATAAGCCCCCAAAACCTTCCCTAAGTCTCCATGTACCTATACAGTATATTAGTATATATTGGTACATACTTAGGGCAAAGGGGTTCCCACATATAGGTATGTGAAAGCCTAAGTACCTACTATGTAGGCACATGGAGGCTTAGGGCTTGACTTCGACCATGGGATTACAGGATAGTGAGCAGACAGTGGCAAAGGAAGCACTGGCCAAAGGGCGGAAGTCGGGTACTTGGAGGTTCATGGGTAGTTATAGGCAGGGTTATAAGTCCCGAATAACCCCACTTATAACTACCCATGAACCTCCAAGTAGACTTGTCGCTGCGAGAGCTGTAGGGAAGCTTGGGACGGGTTTATTATGTCGTGGTGCACTCAGTTCTCAGCAATCCGAAGCCCTGTCCCCTCCGTCCTGCTTCCTACAGTTGATGATATCAATCCTGCATTACTCATAATAAGGAATATACCATAATTCCCATAGTTTGGGGTCCTTGAGGTAATGCAGGATTTGGATCATCAACTATATGAGTCATATGCCCCTCTGTAGAAGCCTTCAGCGCATAGCGTGGAATCCCAACCCTCACCCTCACACGGGGGTGTTATGGGATGCAGTTTAGGAAAACATTAGAGTTGGACATGTACGAATACTGTTAGCAATCAGACGGGTAGCTCAGCTGTATGACGCCGTCTGTCGCAGCTTCTGACCAGTGCCCACGCTTCACAGCCATGCACTCACTGTCCATGAGACCCTTTAATCCCAGAGACTCCAAAACCCCTAATTAAGGAATATACCTTCAACTATACCAGGAACCCTATAAGATTTAAGGTATATTCCTCAATTAAGGGGTTTTGGAGTCTCTGAGATGGCGGCCCCCCAGACCCTAAACCGGCCTCCCTCACAGTCTTCCGAGCTCAGCCAGAGTATTCTGCATGATACGACTGCGCCTCCCGTAGGCAGAATTTTTTGGGGTTTCTGGGTACAGGCGAGCTTTTCCGTGTTTGGGGGGCTCGATATAGGGTTTAGGGTTTATAGGGGTTTTGGGAGCTGTTATAGAAATCGGTTCCATCTAACCTGCGGAATATTAGACCCTACACACATTCTGGGCCATATACCCTTGTTTAAGAGCTGAGTAGAGGGTGGGTCCTTGTCCTTGGGGCGACTTCTGAGAACACTGACTGCCAGGAGTACTTCACTGCACGGAGACATCCCTGAGCCAGAAACGCTGTAGCCCACATCTCACCAAAACTTGTTGCCTTAGGACCCGGGCTATTGGGGATTAGGATCCTTCAACATTCATCTTTTAGAAACTCCAAAACCGCATTCCCCAAAACACAGATGGCCAAACACGCCTTATGTCCCACCAGGGAGATGCGATTCACGAAGGAGCGCGTGGCCTGGCAAGGAATGGAAGGGACACAGTCGCAACAGGGAACATGCTAGTTCGAGGTTTAAGGTAACATGGTCTCCTTTGTCGTTCTGCTTGTTGGTTCAGTGCTGTTTCATTATGAACCCAAACTAATAACTAGGTACTTCTCTCCTGAGCTCGAGAGCACGCTGCCTTCTCTATCCACCTATATTATGTATTATGTATAATACATTATATATATATGTATATATATATAGAGAGAGAGAGAGACAGAGCGTATGTCTGACACATGACTCTATTTTAAGATGCCACCGGCACCGATGCGGCAGAGTGTTTTGCCCTGAAAGCCGGGTTCCGAGGAGAAAAGCGCCGCTGAGGTCAAAACCCTGAATTTCCTGAGCAATGGCAACGTCCTCGTGCCGACATCTGCGAAGCAATCCACCGCAGAGGATCATACTTATGGTTTAGGGTTTAGGGTTAACTTATAAGCCCTAAACCCAATAAAATGCACTTCTTGCCAAGGATTCGCCAGCAGTGTTCTGGCATGCTTTGGCGGTTGGCTTCCTCAGCTTCGTCTAGCTAAAGTCTCAGCCCGAAGCTTCCTAAGCCCTACATATCTGGAAGCGCAGCCTCCGGGTCCATCGCCTCCTCGACGAGGATTTGAATTGATGACAGCCTCAGCAAAACTCCATTTAGCAATATTATTATCTGTAGTTCCTGTGTTATAGTATAGAACATCCCCGGAAATCCAACTGCAATTATTGCGGCCCCTACATCACGTGGGGCATAGCGTCATATAACATCATCTTACCAGGCCCAATCTTGACAAATGTAAGGCACCCAAAAAACAAAGCATTACCTCTATCAGTGTTTGACATTGTCTTTGTTACTTATATTACTACTATTATAATCTATTATAGGTAGTAGGAGTAGCATGAGATAGCAGTATCAGCAGCAGATATAGTGGTGATAGTAGTACTAGCCGTTACTAGCCGCAGCCGCATCGAGGCTATTGACACCGCTACTGCGACTCTCTCTGCAGCAACCTGAAGATGACTTCTTTAGCATTCCGGTGGGATTGGAGTTGTGTTGTATAGAGGCCTTAATAATTAGAATAGGGTTTTGGGGCGCATTATACTATAATTATACTAAGGACCCCCCCCCCCGCCCCAAACTCTATTCTAATTATTGGCCCCTACGTTTGGAGTGTGTTGCCAAGCGTCGGGAGCGTTACGCTTAGGCACTCCTTGCATCGTCATGCCGACTAAAGGCGGCGCTGCGTGACATGTCACAAGGACATGCGAGGAAGGCGGAGGATGCGGGTTCTGCAGGGGGCCTGAGCCTAAGCCCGATAAACCCTAAAGTTCCAGCACTGAAAAGGCAGCGAAATTTGAGCATCCCGCCGTTGGAACTTGTGGCCGATACACGTGATCTTTGCCTGGGGCAAGGTGCACTCCCCTCAAACCCTAAGCCCCTGGTACAAGGTGGTGCGAAGCGTTTTGGAGATCTGAAGTGTCGGGCACCAGGTAGGGGGTTTAGGGCCTTTTAGGGGCTTCCGGTTTAGGGCCTCTTAGGGGCTGAGGGTTTAGGGTTTAGGGCCCTTTAGGGGTTTAGGGTTTAGGGCGCTTCTGGAATCCAAGTTCAATTGACAGGCACAAGAGCCCTCAAAAATTAGGAGATGTTGTGGCGATAACACGCACCAACAGCACCCTTCCTAAACCCTAAACCCTAAACCCTAAACCCTAAACCTAAACCCTAAACCCTAAACCCCTAAAATGTAGGCCCGAAAGTCTGCGACCGATGGCCCTACACCCTGAACCATGAACCCAACACTCCAACGCCTATGAGTACCCATAGGCTCCAAAGCAGTTCCTTTTTGGGAGTACCTTATAGGATTCTAAATATGAACCATAAAAAGGAACTACTTAGGAGCCTATGGGTACACCCTGAACCATGAAGCCAACACGCCAAAGCCTACGATTTAATAATAAGCGGCCCTAGACACAAACCCCGCAATGCACAGACATTAGGGCAGGCAGCGCAAACTCTGAAAAATAGCTGTCCATGGCACTGTGATAATGTTTGCTTATGTCAGCGAAGCTCTCCAAAGAGTGATCGGAACACCACCACGACCATGATGACCACGACCACCGACCGCGAGGACCAACAGCACGAGGATGCAGCAACGACATGCAACGACCAGGATGCGAGCCAGACTTCGGCGACCAGCGAGAGACCAACAGCACACCACGGCCGAACTGCTTTCCTCGAAATTCTGGCGGGAGGAGCACGGCCGGAGCCCTCCCCAAATAGTGACAGATGCAGGAGCACGGCTCCAAAATGGGACCATCGTATTGCAATTTACAATGAAACTGGCTTTCCGGGACCTAACGATAGAATCCCATAGACGTAGTGCGTACCACACTGTTTGGGGGAAAAAACCCTAAGTCCTTAAGCTTGGAGTGTAATTACATGGCCTAAAAGGCCTAAGTTAAGGCACTTGAGAAGTTAGACTGAGGTGGCGGGGCATGCTACAGTCTCATTATAACACAGCTTTAGGGGGATTGCTAAGGAAGATGAGTGATGCTTAAACCCTGCGCCCTACTCCCAGACGGCTCGAAGACCCCGAAGTCAAGAGCCTCTGTTGCATCCTCCTCCACAACTTTCTCCGCCGTCGCAGGTATCTCCTCGCTGTAAGTAAGACCCTGCGTTCATAGTTCCGGAAGTCACGGTTTCCGGGGCTTCCTCGCTTTGAGGCTTGAAGACATAGCCTCTAAAGGGGTCTAGGGTCTAGGGTTTAGGGTATAGGGTTTAGGGTTTAGGGCTAGCCTAAACAAGACTATATGCCCTCAGACCCCTGAGCCCAACTCTCCGATGTCAAGGGTGTGAGGTCAAATCTGCTATTGAACCTCCCTTTCTAGGGTTCCTTATTCTTCATAAAAGTCCCTTAAAAAGGTAGGTTCCTTGGGCTCTAGGTAAGCCCTGTGGATCCCTCTGGCATACTCTTAGCAGGAAGCCTTCAGACCACATTGTTGTAAGTTGGATGCTGGGGCCGCAAGGGTGCAGCTGCAGGATGGCATTTTGGGCATTTTGGATGGAACTCAGGTTTATCGGATGTGTGGCTTGAGGAAGAAGACATTCTACCTAGTCTAAGGTTCTAATTGCTTTTCTGGTCCAGCCAACTTTATACCCAGGATCCTATACCTGAGCACAAAACACAAAAACTCGACTGGAGACTATCGATAACATATATTTAGGATCCTATACCTAAGCCCTAAACCCATAAAAAGAATTTGATATGGCGGTGTCCTCGATGTCGCTGAAGTCAAGGTCTGGCGAACGGGATCAAGCTTGGGGTTTAGCATTACGGGTTTGGGGTTTAGGTAGTTTAGGGCTTAGGGGTTTAGGGGTTTAAGGGTTTAGGGTTTAGGGTTTAGGGCTTTGGATATGATATGGGTGCCTGCATGTACCTACAATTACAAGATGGCTCTAATACACACTGTCTATACGGAGGCCCCTTAAGTAATTTCTGATCATCCAGCGCTAGTGAGGCGGTAGCGAAATCGCACACCTGTCTCAAGGTACAGAAGATCATGATTTCGGAGTTCGCATGCTTCGGCAGATTCAAAACTTCCCCGTATCAAGACAGCCAAGACTCGTTGTGAATTTGTGGTTTAGTCTTCGGGGCAATATAAGTGCCTGTCCCTAGAAAATTGATTCATCCCAGATGGGTAGTGTTAGCATGAAGCTTACGGAATCATCCAGGCCGGCAGAGCCATTTGCCAACAAAAACAAGTGGGCAACCCTAAACCCTAAACAACACACGTTCGTCGATGAAACATACAGGCAGCCCGAGCCCGAAACTGAAGCGTAGCTGCAAGCTCCCAGCTGCGCCTTCTTGATTGCAAAAGAACTTGAGTAGGCGAGGCTTCGCGTACCTGTCTTTGGGGGTTTAAGGGTTATAGTAGAAGCCAGAAGGTTGGAACACCTCATGCCCTTAAGGCAACTTCTAGGGAATCCCAGCACTAATCATCCTAACTCCAAGTTCCAACTTTCTGGGAGTCGATGTACAGCTAGTACGGGGAGCGGCAGTCGGGCTGTTCGGCACGCCACGGTCTCACCTGCCCTCGGCCCTAAGCCTAAACCTGTTGACCTCCTGACAGGCCCGAAACCTCTGGCCCTAGGGTTTAAGGTTTGGGGTTTGGGGTTTAGGGTTTAGGGTTTAGGAGTAGAAGGGCCGAACTGCCCAAACTCCACAACCCAAACATACCCAAACTATGATGAGCTACGTGTAAGTACTTATGAGCTACGTGTAATCACCAAAGCGCGGAGATTTTAAAGCCCTCTGGGCCCCTTTAAACCACCCTAGCTCCTGAGACTCTTAGCAGACTTGACCTTTTGAAGCCGTGACCCCTTTTACGCACCGGAAGCATTGAATCTCGTCAGCCTATAAAGAACCCAGCCGGAAAACACATGCACTGCCAAGAGACCCTAAGTAGAAAAAACACATGCAAGTGCTCAAGATAACATGCAGGCTGGACCCTAAACCCTAAACCTTAAACCCTAAACCCTAATACCTCGGTTGGAGTTCAAGAGTCATCACGGCTCGAGAAAGATGTTCGTTGGTGAAGAAGACACGTTGAGGGCTCCAGGTTGATCCTGAAATCTAACAACCTACTTCTTGTTTAGGGTTGAAGATTAGGGCTTCTAGGGTCTAGGGTTTAGGGTTGCTGCTTCTTGTAGCAATATAGAGGGCTTGAACAATTCGAACAGTAATATAGTATCAATACTTGTGATGAGTTTTTGGTTTGGTCATCATATGGTTCTTAGCTACAGGGCTTTTGGATGTTTCTGGGGCTTTCTACTTCCGTGAAATTATCTTTATAGTTAGTTCTCTAAATTAAGGATACCGTTCAAGGGCCTCTTCCATAAGAGTGCCGTACTACTTTTTGACCATATGAAAAAAGCACTATTGTAAATTGTAAGGACCATTGCTTCTCATTGGTTCAGGGCTTCTAGACTCTCGCACACCCTCCCCCCCCCAGGAGGAAGAGTGATAGCATTCTTTAAAATATACACCCCCCCCCCCCCAGCATAAATAAACCTCCTCTAACTGTTAAGTTTTCGATGTGGAGTGTTGATCCGCGCAGTTTTGGGTAGCCCTGGCCTCCAGCAAGCGTCTGACTTCATGGTCTTCTGGCAGCCCGTCTGCCAGCATTAGCGCGGTCTCGCCGTCATGGTCGCGCAAATCCTTCCGAGCCCCGGCCTCGAGAAGTATCTGCACGACTCGACAATAACCCTGGGATGCGGCATGCATCAGTGATGTCTTGCCTGCATCGTCCTTCAGGTCCCGCTGAGCACCAGCTTGCAGGAGTAACTTCATGATGTCAGTCTTGCCACAACGTGCTGCATCCATGAGTGCAGTAATGCCCTGATTGTCATGCAAATCCTTCTGAGCACCGGCCTCCAGCAGCAACTGCACGACTTGAAAATGACCACCGTATGCGGCATGCATCAGTGCCGTACTGCCGTCACTGTCCTGTGAATCCCTGTGAGCACCTGCCTCCAGGAGCAACCCGACGACTTCAGCATGACCATGGCTCGAGGCTTCCATCAGTGCGGTGCTGTCGCAGCTGTCGCGCAAAGAAACCTGGGCCCGGGCATCCAAAAGCGACTGCGCCACCTGGACATGACCCTCCGTTGCTGCGTAGATCAGAGCGGTACAGCCCACATTGTCGTGCAAATCCCCCTGAGCACCGGCCTCAAGGAGTAACTGAACCACTGGATCGTGACCACCCTGCGCAGCATCCATCAGTGCTGTGCGGCCCCCAAGGCCCCACAAATCCGTCCGAGCACCCGCCTCCAGAAGCAACTGTGCGACATCAAGATTACCGCTCTCAGACGCGCACATCAGAGCGGTCGTCTCAGAGTCCGCCTCGATGATCGTATCCGGATCCACCGGGAGCTGCAGCACAGCCTCAACCTGACAGGATGAAAGGCTAGAGTCAGGGCTTTTATATATATATATATAT
>CAJNJA010007775.1:32260-42496 GCA_905231915.1 Symbiodinium necroappetens
ACCCTAAACTATGGGATTTATGGTGTATTCCTTATTATGGGTCATGCAGGATTTATATCATCAACCATATGAGTACTATTACTGCACTTCTTGCCTCGGCGGGGCTACCGCCGACGACTGCTTCATAGAGAACCTTCGGTTGGCGGAACGTAGGAAGGGAAGGGTTCAGGGTTTAGGGTTTAGGGTTCAGGGTTTAGGGTTTAGGGTTTAGGTTTTAGCTTTAGGGTTTAGAGTTTAGGGTTCAGGGTTTAGGGTTTAGGGCTTAGGATTTAGGGTTCAGGGTTTAGGGGAAGCTACACGGTTGGTGTAAGGCTTATATAATCAAAGTTTACAGCGCTTAAGGTTTGCAGTTACCCGGCTTAGGGTTTAGGACGGTTTAGGGTTTAGGGTTTTGTCCGCTTAAATCCTATACGACTGGTAGGGTTCACAACGAGAACCTACAGAAAAGTTATGGTGGTTTAAGGTAAACCTCTGGCCCTGGCCCACCGAGGATCTTTGCTGCCCTCACAACAAACAACTAGTTCGTTTGGCATAAACAATCGGAGTCTTATCATAGAAAACGGCAAAACTACGGTTGATGACATAAATCCTGCATTATCCATAATAAGGAATCTACCATCATTCCCATAGTTTAGGGTCCTTCAGGTAATGCAGGATTTAGATCATCAGCAGTACCTACATTCTCCATTGTAGTTCCTGTATCGGGTCTTAGGATCTGAATATAGCATCGGCTGCACCAAAAAAAAGGAGCTGCAATGGAGACTATGACGATAACCATAGGCCCCTAAGTAGTTCCTCTGTATGGTTTATATTTGGAATCCCATAAGGTAATCCCAAAAAGGAACTACTTGGGGGCCTATGGGTAATCGGCAGTTCGAAGAACTCTGAAAGCCGAGGATCTTTCCTTTGCTCCTCGGAGGTCGCCTCGGGAAACGACAAGATCAAGAGCTGCAGATCCACGGAGGCCGGCGTGTAGGAGTCATTCAAGCTCTTCCTGAGGATCCAATTTACCTACCTTAAGGGTCCATGTGCCCAACTAGGAGATACTTTGGCCCCAAAGTACCCAAATAGGGGCTACTTTAAGGCCAAAGTATATACTATTTAGGTACATGGACCCTTAGGGCTACCTCTCTTCTTCAACATGCGGGTCCAAGAAAGTTCAAACTTTGGAGGTTATACCTGTATACCTTGTGATTTAAGGGCCATTACCTGCTGTTCTAGAGGGGTGTGCGCTACAGCGGCCTGCTCCTGGAGCAGCCATGTCTTAGGGTTTACAGGAGCTAATTAACACTTCTCGGGTAACTTCAGGGTTTGTGTGGGCTTCTTGGGGTTAAGGGTTCAGGGGGTTTAGGATGGCTTGGGGTGGATGGGCTTGGTGCTTGTGAAGCAGCCTTTGTCTGCATGGTGGTGGCAGGCCATCTTCCGTGTCCAATCGCCGCTTCAAGGACACTTCGCCTGTGGCAGTGTACTCAGCAGCCGGGGCAGGGAGCTGTCTCTGCTTCTTACCGGAAGCCTCGGAAGACGTTTCAGCCGCAACCTGCACTTCCATCATGGAGTCCAGCATGGCGGCATCCTCCAGAACGCTGCCTTCGTGAAGAAGCTTTTGTCGGAAGCGTGGTGGCAGGCCGTGGTGCTGATGCAATCGCCGTTTCAAGGCCTTCACATCGCCAACCTCCTCAGCAGCAATGCTCGCCAACGCTTCCCCTGAGAGCAGCGTGATCCGCAACATGGCAATGGCTCAATTGACTCCGCAGGCTCGGGGTGTTGCTTCGTGTGCCCTGTCAGTGCTGACATGCTTGTTGCAGGGCCCCAGGTGGGAAGCGGCTGTCTTTTCCGAAAAGAGCCGAAAACCCATCAAATGAAGTGCCGTGTGCACCTGGCTATGTGTCAGGGGCCCTCAGGGGCAAATAGCAGATAGCAATGATCAAGCGAAAGCTGCATTCGAACACAGTCAAAATCAGACACGGAAAATCAGAGACGCAGGGTTATTGGAAGGATCACAGGGGCACAGGAATTACAAAAGACCTGTATAGACCTATTAGAGCCTCGAAAACGCTACAGGTAGAAACTTTAACGAAGCAGATAAAGCTCCTTCGTAAGCCCTCTCAAAAAGCGCTCAGACCCTGAGCACCCTTCTGCGACGAAATGGGCAGCGCACGTCTCGTCATCGTCTTGCTTCGGCGGCCTTAATGACGAGAGGGTCAGTATTTTTTGGTTCTTAGAAGAAGGATCCTTCCTGTACTGTTCAATTACAGTGTATAGTCGAAGTAGACGGTACTTCGGGTCTACAAGTAAATTAATTGGGGGCAGGTGGCGCATCTAGGATATGACTATTTAGGGTCTACGCAATTAATTAAGGGCAGATGGCGCCTGAACTCAAAAAGGTATCGGAATTGAAGACTTAGGCAGGGCTTTGGGGATGGGGGATGCTGGGGGTGTTAGGTTATCCTAATCCCTACCTGGACCCTAAAAAAGAAACTTTTTTCTGGAACCTGTATAGGGAGATCATAACAAGGAACCCTAAAAAGGTAGGTTCTTTGGGTGTCCAGGTAAGGTTGACAGATCACGAAGCAAAGACCGCGGCGCAGGAAAGCGAATGGTAACACTGGAGATGTTGACTTTCTCCTGGCAAGACTCTGGCTATAGATTTAGGGTTTCAGGGTTTAGGGTCTGCACCTCGTTCTGAATCAGGGTTCCGTGTATTGGGTTGGTCCTTGTTGCTATGAACTCGCACCACAATGCTCTTCATGGGACAATCTCGGCCGGATAAATTATGCCCTGTGAGCTTCTAGGTGCTTCGAAACAAAGCTTCAGGAGATCGGCAACTCAAGTGTAGACACGTATATGTGTGTATTAGTATATATATACATACACACACATATAAGCATATACGCTTACATGCTTACACACACATACATACATACATACATACATACATACATACATACATACATACATACATATACATACATATATATATTATATACATACATACATACATACATACATACATACATACAGACAGACATACAGACATGCATACATACATACATACATACATACATGCGTGGCATGGCGTGGCATGGCGTGGCATGGCGTGGCATGGCGTGGCATGGCGTGGCATGGCATGACATGGCATGGCATGACATGATATGACATGACATAATTACATACATACATACATACATACATACATACATACATAGATACATACATACATACATACATACATGCTTATATACATACCTACTTACATACGTACTTACATGCATACAAACAGACATACAGACACGCGTGCAGCGCACGTACGTACATACATGGATACCTACACGTGTGAATGGTGCAGCATGTGCATTCTGCAAGATAGGACCAAACCTGTTCAGCCTCGCCAGCACCAGTGGCACTCGCTAGTGAGCCAGGGAAAAGCTGAGTCAACACCGAAACCACAGAAACATGTGTGGATCTTTCGGTCCTCAAGGACCAAGTGACCCTTAAAATCTGGATAATCGAGACTTAAACCCTTGCACGGTGCATTTCGTCTTGAAGTTCAGTATAGGACTGCACGAGCTGTGCGTGTGTGATTGGGCGTCGATGTAGCTTAACCGAGCTCAAGATTTCGCAGGACGTCGCAGATGTGATGGGTTCTGAAACCGAATCCCCGCACAAGCAGGCCAGCGATATCTCTGCAAATTCTCGAAGCTGTCGGCTGTATCCCTAGACCCTCGGCCCGGAACTATAAATTATAAAATCCTACGCCAAGCTCGGGCATGCATGGCATCCTTGAAGACAACCTTGATAATCATCTGGGGGTCTGCATCTGATGACAAGGCCTGATGCCGGTGCGTTGCTTCACGTATGAGGTTTAGAGCTTAGCTTGGGTTTGAGGGTTTGGGGTGTGGGGATCTAGGGTTCTATTATGTTCTGACTTAATACTTCTAGGGCTTTGCAGGAAGTTATACCAAAACTACTTTCTCTAGAACTACAAAGATTTAGGCCCCTATTTTCAAGGAAACGATCCATCTGGAGTAGAATCTCGGTAAATTCTAAACCCCCAAACCCGAAGGCCTGTGTAAAAACCTGGACCTAGTCTAGGGCCATCCGCCGTTCGGCTCGGCTTAGGGTCTAGGGCTTACCCTAACCCTCCAGGTACCTTCTATATAGGGCCCTAGGGGCTCTAGTACCCTATGTAGTAGGTCATGGGGGGTCTAGGGTTCAGGATATAGGACTTAGGTGCTTAGGGTTTAGGGTGTGGGGTTTAGGATTTAAGGTTTAGAAGGGTCCAGGGCTTTGGGGTTCAGGGGTTTAGGGTTGGAAGGTTTAGGATTTAGGGTGACAGCCTGACATCACAGTCTTCTACGACTACTAAACCGTTTAGGGCTTCTAGACTCTATGGAGGGCAGACAGCACTCGCACAAAAAGCTGGCCAAGAAGGGCTTAGCGTTTATGGCTTCAGGGGTTGACACTTCACGCTTTAGGGCAGTGTCAAGCTCTGGCTTTCGGCATCGTGTAGCATGAAGGAGCCCCTGCGACCCCAAGCACTCTACTGTCTACGGTAACCCTAAACGATAAACCCCGAACCCTGAACCCTCGACCCCCAAACTACTACCTAATGCCTGCTTTGCAGCACCTTGTTATTGGATATAGCCTTTGGCATGGTCAGGCCTTTATAACAAGAAAGCGGGCTAAGGAATCATTCAATGTTGATTGCTGTCCGTTGCGGGTGCTGAAACATTCAATTACCCTTAGCTTCCATTGCGGGTGCCTTCTTAAAGAGTGTTGGGGCTGCGAAAACAGATTCATATCGGTTTATACATACACACATACATACATACATACATACATACATGCATACATACATGCATACATACATGCATACATACATATATACATACACATACACATACACATACAGATACATATACACATATACACATATACACATATACATATATATATATGTGCGTATGCGCCTATGTATAAACACCTATCTATCCTTCATGCACCTAAGATGATGAGTATCCCACGTGCCGGCTTCCAGCCTCTATACCCCTGAACATGACACCCTGAGCCCTGACAAAAAACACAAGAACCGCCTCGTCGTCTGCCTTCACGTTTTAAGGTTTATAAGGGTTTAGGGTTTAGGGATACAGTATACTGTAGGTCTTGGGGGCTTAGAAGTGAGGGCACCCTCTCGCTGACTGTGCGCTGGGGGGCGTGGGGAATTTACCCGACAGGCGAATGGTGCCACATGGGGGCATGACAAACTGGACCAACAATGGTACATGACACGCCCAGAGCGCCACAAATGCATCAATAATACCACATCAAAACCCGACAGCTTAATTAGGAAGACCGAAATCTCAAGCTGAACTGAACCCTACACCGAATGCCTTCACACTTCGGAACTTCGGATCATCAACTCCACAACCTTGAACCCCTAAACCTTGCACCCGCACATAGTAGAGGGGCCTTAATATTCAGAATGAGGTGTAAGGTTCATTATCATAAAGCTATAATGAGGAACCCGAGGACTCGCGGAACAAAGTTTGTACATCTTTCCGGGCTCTACCTATAGTAGTCTACAACACTAAACCCTAAACCCTACTAAACCCTAAACCCTAAACCCTATAGTAATCTACAACCCTAAACCCCAAGCCCTAAACCCTAAACCCTACCGTAATCTACAGCACTAAACCCTTCACTCCGATGTATCGGCCTTGTCCTCTGGGTTGGCCTGCAATACCTGTAGGGTTTAGGGTTTCAGGGTTTCAGGTTTCAGGGTTGAGGGTTTAGGGTTTCAGGGTTTCAGGTTTCAGGGTTGAGGGTTCAGGGTTTAGGGTTTCAGGGTTTAGGGTTTAGGGTCTCAGCGGAGTCTCAGAAGCCACGCAGCTGGGGCATAGAGGCGGCTAAGCAAACTTTGTCGTTGTTTTATATATGTGTATAAATAAATAAATATGTATATATATATATATTTTTATTTATATGTATTTATTATATTATATATACATTGTTTTTTTGGGGGGGCAGGGTCGGGCATCCATGCTTTATTGTCTACAGAACGCGACACCATACAGTACATGATGTCGGCATGTACATATACATCTAAATCTTACACATATATATATATACATACATACATACATACATGCATATGTACTATCTTTTTATTTGTTTGCTTGCTATTAATTTGCTTATTCAGATTCTTATTTCTTCATGTATTTATGAATTTATCTATTATCTGTGTGTGTGTTTCCAGTATCTATTCGGAACTCTACTGAATACCGCTGCTAATCGTTCAAGCCTCCACACTACCGTTTTAGGGAAGAGCCTTCGGGCTTAGGGACACATGGTCTGGGAGTGTTTAGAGGCTTTGTACATAAGGTGATCCATAGTTCACCGAAGAGGGTCTACAGTAGGTTCTGGGATCCAGCCTCCGGGAAAAACAGCAATATAGGATCCCGGATACTTAAGACTGGACTTCGGAGTACAAGAGTTAAGCCTGGACACTGAGGCAAGGTCATACCTTGCGATATTGCCGGCCCATCTTTGAGTATGGGAAGAGTCTACGACATGTGGCTGAACACAGGAGCACCTGTAGTAAGGGGGCTTTAATGCAACAATTACAATAGGCTTGGAATTCTGAGGTACATTGATGAATTATCACAACCAAGAGCTCTTAACAAAAAACACTTTTGGTAGTTATTCAGGCACCGATTTGCCACCCATGTTTTGCCTAGAGCACCATTTCCCGATTGGGATGAACTAAGCCTCAAATCCCAATCAGACCCCGAGGTGAACCACCCGGCACCTTCCCTCCAAGGTCCAGAAAACTCACAGCTTCTGCTGGCAGGCAGTTGTTGTTTTAGTTAGAGGGTCTTAACTGGGGTATTGGGTGCGCTATAGTAAAATGAAGAACCACATCATGGAGTAGTCCTGGCCATTATTCACGCTTCTATTAGCTTCTATATTACTGCCGGATAGGCTCACGTTCAGACATGGCACCATTGCGAGACAAAAGGGCAAGTTGAGGGTGTGGACTTGGGATAGATCTTCAGGTTTATATACCATAGAGTTCAGGATTAGATCTTTAGGGTTTAGGGTTTAGGGTTTAGGGTTTATGTTTATGTAACATAGAGTTTAGGGTTGGGGCTTTACGGTTTTGGGGCTTCAAGAGCCTTTATAGGTCCCACAAGCAGAATTCATTGGGGTTGCAATGCATCGGCAGCTGGGGGGCTTCTTCTTCAGAACCCTCCGTCCCACCCCAGGTCTTGCACTTTCCCACAGACTCCAAAACCCCTTAATTAAGGAATATACATTAAGTTATTATAATAGGAACCCCAATAAGATTTAAGGGGTATTCCTTAATTAAGGGGTTTTGGAGTCTCTGGGTTCCACATCCCGAAGATTCCACGAAGGGTCTGGGAGGGCTCCAAACTTATTGGAGCCATAAATCCTGAACACTGGTGTCTAAACCCTAAAACCCTCAAGCCGTCAACCCTAAATACCGTAAAGATGAAAAACCGAATTCCAGGGGCGAAACTCTGAAACCCTCGAAAACTCGAAAGCGTAGCAGCCTCCAGCACACCCGCTTGCGAGGTGTTGTGGTTCAGAACGCAGGTTTGGGTCTGCGAACAGAGTTTAAGGCTTAGGGTTCGGAGTCGGGGTACAGGGTTGGAGGAAAGGGGGTTTAGGAAAGTCTATGGTTTCGGGAGTTAGGGGCCGCTTAGGACCCTATAAACCCTAAACCCTACACTGTCTAGGTACTCATGGGATGTCATGTGAAAATCTTTAAGTTTTCGGGACTGGTGTTGCCCGATTATATAAGTTTAGGGTTTAGGGTTGGCTTCGCATGTACAGTTGTTGAGCGGCTTCCGCTTTGAGGGTTTCGGAACTAGCTTCAGGGCTTATGGGGTTCAGGTTTTACGAGGTTTTAGGATCCTCTGCGGCGTGAAACATCTAGAAGTCGTGTTCCGCCTCTACCGAGACAATCCGAAACCCCTTCATGACGGACTATACCGTCAGCCCGCACCAAGATCCCTCTTTCAGCCCCAAGCCACCTTTCTTAGCTAGGTTTAATTTAGAACTTTAGGACAAAGCCTTGGGATCTGCGGGTGTAATTACGTTGACAATGTGCTCATGTTCAGGTCCAGCCACAAAACTGAGACTATAGGGCTTAGGGTTTAGGGTGTAGGGTTTAGGGTTCATGGAGCAGGGTTCAGGGTTTAGGGTTTAGGGTGTAGGGAAGCTTAATGAAGTCACGCTGCAGTCTCAATTGAGTTTTGCCTTTTTGCTTCAGGGGTGTTAGGGCGCCTCTCCCATAAGGGCTTGGCGGCTATGGGGGAGGCTCAGTTCAGGATTCGTCTGATGTGCACGCCCCAGGTTCATGGGTGCGTCCAGGAAACAACCTAAGCTCCACCCCGAGCATAACTACAGAGATTTTGGTGGAATTGGGGCTTGCATCAAAGGCAATTATAGCTTTCGGGCTTGAAATTAAGGTTTAGCAGGGGGCCGTAAGTTTCAGGTAGCCAACCTAACCCCTACAACCCTCCCGGACACAAGAACGATTTTCGTTTCAGCATGTGGGGGTGGTGGGGTCCCCGGCTGGGGTGTCAAAGTCTACCTATAGTCTCCATTGTAGTTCCTTTTTGGGGGTTACCTTTTAGGATCCTTAATTTAGACTTCCTAAACCCTAAACCCTACAATGGAGACTATAGGTAGGACCCGGCTCTTGCGTCAAGTCGGTTTCGGCCCAAGCTTGAACCCCGGAAACCGAATGGTACGAAGATGCCTGAGAGCACCCACCTGATCTATCAGATCTGTGCACACCATGAGGTCCACATCCTGACCAGCTTCTGTAGACAGTGGGGATTAGGGTTGAAGGTGGTATTTGCACATGCTTTTCAAGTGCCTTTACATGTAAAGCTTTCTTAGAGGGTCGTCCGGCTCTTGGGAGTTATGCTGTAGCCTGCAGGCACTCCACTTACTGCAGATGGGGTTGAAGTTGGGAGATTTCAAGTATAATTACCTTGAGGCCTTGAGGTGAACCCGAACCGACAAAACCCTAAACCCTAAACCCTATCCCTGAAACCCTAAACTGCCCTAAACCCCTAACGCACAACAACATCGCAAATTGGGGTCCGGTCTGCCCTACACTGCTACACCCTCCTAAGCCCTACACTCAAATCCCGTGGCCTTAAAAGCCCACGCAAACCCGGAACCCTGAACACCTTAAACCTTGAGCCCTAACTGACCCCTTATCTCGGAACCAAGACAGGGAACAAGCCGGTCTCTCTGACGGTCTTCTGAGCTTCCTGGGCTGCCTTTCTTGCATTCTCACATATACATGTGGCTTTCCAGCCCCCGCCACTCCAGCTCAAAACGATTTCTTCACTTTCTGCGCAGCTGAGGAGATGCGCGGGATGCCGGGTTCAGTGGCTTTTCAATCGAGATGCTGCAGAACAGCTGAGTTGCCAGGCTAGTTGGCCTTGAAGTGTTGCGGAAAGATCTCCAGCCCATGATGACATGATGTTATTCCAGCGCTTCTTCAGCTCTGAAATTATGTGACCCATTTCCCAGAGAAGGGCACGTTTCCAAATAAAGGCTTGATGACGTTCATCGGAATGTGGCTATCGCGACAGGGGCTGCCTCAAATGCCGCGAGAGGGCAGAAATTCTCGTGTTGGAGGCAAGTGTCAATGGTGCTTCGGCGTCAGTGCTCGGATTGGACCCCGTGCAACCCACCTGCTGAGCGATACTTGCCTTCAAGTCAGTCGGCTCATCCGCCGTCTCCAAGTGACTTCGTCGAGCGAGCCCTCAGCTCATCTGGACTGAGTTTCTTGACGTCAGCCATCTAGAACTCTGCCTGTCCCTGTAAGCAGACCTTGTTGGCCGTGGTGAGGTGTGGTCAAGAGCCGAGAGACTTAAAGAGGGCTTAGTTCCGATTTTGGGTTGTTCCCAAATCGCAAGTATCCGAACAAAAATCCCCGGCCTTGCGAAAGAACTTTCGAATGGTGGGGTTAGGGTTTCGGGCTTCGGACCCAGAAGCCTGAAGCCTTATGCCGAGAAACCCTGCAGCCCCAAAGACCAGCAAGCAGGTAAGAGCAACCTTAAACCCTAAACTCCTAAACCCCTAAAACCCCTAACCCCTAAACCCCTAAACCCCTAAACCCCTAAACCCCTAAACTCCGAAACCCCAAAACTCCTATAACCCCAAAACCCCTATAAACCCCCAAAAGGC
>CAJNJA010007778.1:0-15377 GCA_905231915.1 Symbiodinium necroappetens
CTTCTTCAACACAGACAAAGGGAAGGCGGTCAACCCTCCCCCGCGCGCGTACGCGCCCTGTCAGTCTCGGTTCTCGGTAAAACAGCTACAACAGATGCGGGCCTCCGGTCAGCAACTCTGCAAACTCTCTCTCTCTCTCTCTCCCTCCACCAGGATAAAGGAGGCAAGCGGGCGCTCATACCTTTCTTTCCCTCTCTTTTTCAATCCAGAAAAGCACTCCGTTTTTTGCAGGGTGTACCTAATCCGGTGCCTGCTCGCACATGCCTCCAGGATTCTCACCAACAACCGAAAGTAGCTGCTCATGCAAAGATACTTGAACCTTGGGAGCAAGGAGTCCATAAGTGCGTCGCAAACGCAACTCATATTCTCTGAGGCACAGTTTGACCCAACAAGTGATGGACAAAAGGGCCAGAAGGTTGTTGCCTTGCAGGTGCGAGATGCAGGTTGTGCAGCTACAAGATTGCAGGCGACGGACAGGGAGCTGCCCCTCAGGCCAAAGCCGAGCACCAGCGGCTCCATTAATTGCCCGAAAGGCCTCGGAGATCGTGCCGGATTTGATGAGTGATTTTGCGCAGGTAACACAAGCCACAACAGTTAAACGGTTGCAGCCTGAGTGAGAGCCTCCTCACATGCAATGCCAAAAAGCTCAAGCCCTTTCCCTCCATGCCGCCATAGGACATGAAAATCTCTGGATGTCCCACAACATCCGGTTGCAGCACAGGGTTGTTGCTTACTGCCACATAAGCTCCGATACGGTAGCCTGAGCTGGTGAATGCCGAGACCAAGACACTGAAACAAAAAACTACACTGCAGGGTCCACGAACTCTTCAGCCGAGCATCTCAGGTGAACATAGAAGGATCCAAGGATCACCTCGGAAGCTGAGCTCACACTGCAAAACACTCCCTTACAGGGCAGACTGCTTCATGATTGCTGTAAGCCGCAGACCATGTCTGCACAATTCCAACCATATCGGAAGAACTGATAAAAGGTCCGGAATGGAAAGGCGAGCCTTGCCTTTGCTGTAGGAATCCGACAATCCCGCTGACTGCACTGCTTTGTTTAGTTTCGTCCTGCAGCCTCTCGGGATGAGCTGAAGTTGAGGTGCGGCCCAGCCAGAGCGCTGCAGATAGCCCAGTGGATTTTGCCCTAAGAAATTGAAACATGTCCTCGGCAAGTGAGCAGGCAGCATAAATGCTGATCCACTCAATGGCTGCTTCCAAAAGAACATGCTCTGCTTCTGGCAGGCACGGTCGGCTGACAATCAGCGAGATCCTGTTCAAGAACGTAAGATGCACTCTCCTGCCACGCCACTTATACATCAACCAGAAGGAATAGATCGTGAAGATCAGAAAGACCAAGCCGAGCCTCAGTTCGGGACGGAAGAAAACACATGACACTTTTCGGTCACCGAGTTCCTGGAGTCTCAGACACTTTTTGGCTCCGGGGCGCCAGATCATGAGAAGGAAAGCCACCAAGTTAGAGCCCTGCACGGACGGCGTGAAGAAGAATGTCCGCATGGCCGTGCTTGTGACCTGGGAATCTTTCTTTGTCCGAGTGTGAGCCCAGTTTTGGCTGCTGGCTGCAATGCCGAGGTCTGGACAGTTCCAGTCACAGCTCCGTTGGGAGTGAACTCAAAGAGGATGACCTTGTCTCGTCGCGCATGCTCGCTCGACTGAAGCGACTGCCGTTAATCTGAGGCTCGCATCTACAAGGAACCTACCCCAAATTGTGTGCCAGGATGCTGTGTTGACCTGAAGACAAGATGTCAACCGAGACAAATGCACCGAGCTGCACATGGAAAGAGTATATCAGACAACACAAGCTGTGAAGCTTGGAAGCAGGAGAACCTCAGTCCCAGGCTATGACGTTCACATTCGTGCTCATCGTCGTCAATTCAATCGAAACCCTTAACATGCAGGGACATTCAGAAGCCAATGGGGACAACAGACACCGGGCCACTCGACCTATGTTCCTCCGTCACCGTGTTTGGAAAAGGCTGCGGGACTGGTAGCTCTTTTGGGCTAGCTCACCGATGAGCGAACATGAACACACAGCATTTCCGCTGATGTAGCACCGTTCACCCCGTTCAGACATTGCGGAGGACAAACCCTGGCAGAACCTACAGCTCTGCATTTTGGTTCGGTGTGTCAGCGCCACTCTAAGCCATTTCATGCCCTCAAGAGCTGTGCGAGGCATTTTTTGCCTGAGTGGCAACTGATGCGGTTTGCAGGGATATGCAGGGATGGCTTCTGTATTCATCTTCACATTTCGGAGAGAGTACCGGGAAAGCATTGCTTTCGGAAACGGCGAGCTTTGCGACTTCTGACGCTTTTCTTCATGAATGGAGACTATGCGCAGCAAAAGCCTCAGATTTGACGAGCGGCGCCCTGGTCATCCGATCACACCATCTCCATGTCTGCAAATCATGGAGCATGCTCAGCGCATGCGACTTGTTGGCTGGCAGATCGATGAAAAAGCCCGAGCCTTCGCACGTGCTTGCAGAGCTTCCAAAGCATCACAGCGAGAGATAGGAAGGACCCTGCGGATCCCGTTTAGCTCGGCGGCCGGCCAGAGTAAGTTGCTGCAGCTCCTCGGATGGCAATCTGCTGCGTCTCTTCCACAGGGCGCCACTGGTAGGCCTCTCCAACTGAAAGACACGACTGTCGCAACCGCATGTCCACCGAGCCTTGATGAGGTATGTTGGCGCGAAACGCGGGTCGTATGCAGCCTGAGCACAGCCCTCGCGAGCTTAACAAAGCTTGAAAGACAAGGCTCTGCTTGCTCTAGACCTCTCTGTTTTGCAAAGGGACTGACGTCCTTCGTTTCTTGTTGTTTGCACCAAGCACGCGATGGCACGTCGCGTGCCGCTAGTGGACTTGCTGACAAGTTGCTTGACTCTCACGCGTCTCATCATATGTAGAATAGCAATCCTTGCTGCTTGTGCAGAATGGCAGTGCAGAGGAGCTGTGGAATATGGAGCGTGGCAGTCATGCACAACATCTTGAATGATGTACAGCTGAAGGTCAGCATAGACGTGCTTCACGAGAGCAGTCACACTGCAACCCGTATTGGGCTGGACTCGCCTGAGTGTCTTTGACATGAAAATTCCATGACCTACCGTGTCCGATTTGATGAGAATCTTGGAAGCCGACAGCTGGCGCATGCGCAAAGCACCAAGAAGAACTGTGCTGCGTGTGTCACTCAAGTAGCGCGGGCTCCTGCAACTCAGGACGCTATGGGTAAGGACCAGCAGTCCCGACACAGGCATTCGACGCGTGAAACTGTAGCAATCGCCTCTGATACACCAGGTGATACGGTTTCCAAGGACCTGCCTTCAAACTTTCTTCATCTCGTCTATGAAACGACAGGCAACAGCACAAGACAACAGAGCGGCTCCACTTCAGCGGAAACTGGCTGTTCCTTACTGTTGGATCAAGCTTGTCGACATGCTGCACTTACATCTTGCAACTGCACACGATCAGGAATCATGCTGGGTTTCTGTTCTGTGCTTGCTGGCACTGGCACATGACCGGAAGGCAGGATGCAGAGATTGTCTGGGCATCCTATGCACTGAGGTTCATGTCTGGTGATTGGCCAATGACGATGGGAGCAGTGTTTGCCGGATTCGGGGTCCCAGTAGGGGCGGCCACGGCTGCGTTAAATCGCGGGCAAACGGGCAAAGGTCAGGACAAGCGACACAAGAAATGCGACGGTTTCGAAGCGCCGGAGTGCGGTATGCGAGGGAGGGTTGGGTACCGGATGGTACCGGTTCGGGGCAGCGACTGCGTCCAAGGGTTAAGTCCCATCGCGCTGTGTTTAGTCGCATCGATCCAGGGTGCAAGAGGGGAGTCCGCTAAAAAGGCAATGATGCCACGCATGTGTGTCCCGAACGAGTGCTTCTGGACTTGAGCGTCTACATGCGGCATGGCGAGCAGGTGCTTGTGGAATCGAGTGCCTTCATGGGGGATGCCCGGCTCTGATGTGGTGTGATGCTGTGTGTGTGTGTCGCGCGAATGCGACTTTCGACGACGTGAGGCGACTTAGGGCTGCGATGACTGGAGGTCGTGCGGTGCTCGCACAAGCTCGCGCGCGCAGGCCTAAGTACTAGCCCACAAGTTAGAACCCGAAAAACACTGCAAAATACACGAGCTGCGACTAACTGTATTGATGAGATCGTGACAAGACAGCGGCTCGGCAGGAGCAGCTCCACATGCCCTCATTTCGTTGTATGTGTGGAAGCCCACATCCGGACCATGTGCAACTGGGGTTTGCTATTTCTGATGTGATGAATCGAGGTGATGTCTAATGTGACTGCAAAAGAGGCACGAATACCTGCGGGCGGCCATTCCATTCGTTTCGTTACATGTGTTGAAACCCACATCCGGACCATTTGCAACGGGAGTTTGCTGTTTCTGATGTGATGAAACGAGGTGATGTGACTGCAAAATAGGCGCGAATACCTGCGGCACACGCGCCATTCCATTCGTGTCGTTACATGTGTTGAAACCCACATCCGGACCATTTGCAACGGGAGTTTGCTGTTTCTGATGTGATGAAACGAGGTGATGTGACGCAAAATAGGCACGAATACCTCCGGCACGCGGTCATTCCATTCAGTTCGATACATGTGTTGAAACCCACATCCGGACCACGCGCCCATGGAGTTTCGATATTTCTGATGTGACCGAACGCGGGTGATGCGACTAAACGTGGATCGGAACGCAAAGGGGGATGCTGTGTCTAAGCGCGCCCTGATGCGACTTGACCCCACTGCTCGTATATGTCCATGTTGTGAAAGATATTAGTTGCTGTTTGCAGATGTCCACTGTGGAGGGTCTGCAGAGGATCGTAATTGGTTCGCAGTCTGACTTGCTTGGTGAGTAACCCCCCGCGGGTCCCCTCGCCAAGGCAGTTCTGAGGAGGTTGGGAGTCTAGCATCGACTGCAGGGACTCGAACTTTCCATCCACAATCATGACTAATTAATAACTAATACAGAATAATACAGACGGATAGTCAGTTCACAACCGTTCCATGCCGTCAGCACCGGATTGCGAAACATGATGACAACTCCTTACCTTACCGCCTTTCTTGCAGATCCGCCTTTGCCTGCTCTAGTCTTCGGATTCTGCTTTGTGATCATTCTTGCCCCTTGCAAGCTGTGGCGGCTGCGTGCAAACTCCTGCCTTGCGCAGCCAAGCCACGGAAACACTGTGTCTATCTGCGCAACGATGGGTGCACCGACATCATCGGTGTATGCCAAAGGCAAGAGCTCTTCCCTCGGGGCCCAGTCTCAGAGACAGTAACAGTTGAAAGCTTTGAAAGCGCTCGGGGCCCAGGCTGCATCCAAGACCAGAAACTCTGAATGTTCTCAACCTGCTCACTGCTCACATCGAAATGGGCTGTGGGGGTGTGTGAGCAGGTTAACCCTCAAGAAGGCGCCGGCGCCGGCGCCTGCCTTCTGGATTCTGCAGTTGCCATCTGTGTCGCAACCACTCCAGTAGTCGAGCTGCTCGATTCGACTCTCGAAAACATCCTGTAAGGAAAACGCAGCAGCAAGATCCAGTACCTATGCCACAGCAGATCAGCCCAGGTCTAGCTTCTACGTCCTGCGACTGCAGGTTGTACGCATACAGTGTCACGGAGGCCCTCGGTGTGCATAAAAATCAGACTCTAGACTCCGGTCAGCAAAATAAGAAACATGGCCTGACCTGTTTGCACCAATGCATACAAGAGTTGACCATGTCACACATCTGATCCAAGGTGCAGCAGGACCAGATAAAACAGCGTTTCAAAGAACATGACCTTCAAGTTCCTCCGGAAATCGACCATGGCTGCAAGTCTACCCCACATGCACATATCGCTCCAATCGTCCTGTACTCCACTGAGTTTGTGTGATATATTCGGGTCGCATCGATATCTTCGAAGAACTTCCAGAACATCACATCCCCGACAAAGCGATCTTTGTCAGGAGTCTCCTCGAAAATGTCCTGGAAAGGGCGCACTGAAGGTCAACTGAAACTCCCGGACTGCTCCTGTCCTTGAGGAGAACCATGGGACTGTCCTCGGCCATGTCACAGCTTCTTGCTCGTTCACAAGACATATGTCACCGGTGTGAAACTGGATGCCGTATGTCCGCGGGAACAAGGTCGGCGACAGATGACAGACGAGAACAAAAACAGCAATGCACAACCAAAACAGAATGTAAAGCAACTTATGAAGATTTGGAGTGCAGAGCAGTCTTCTTGGCAACATGCGAGCAATCGCCTCAAACCAAAAACTGTTGCTGCTCTGGTGCTACCCGTTTATCTGTAAATAGGAAGCCGATGCCCGCAGCCTAACATGGTCAAATCAGGAAGCCAGTTTGAAGCAGACTCAACAATGCCGGACCAAAATTGCAAAGACTCTTTCTCCAAATGTCTGTCCAACTTGCCGCAACTTGGCTCCGCACCTTTCTGCTCTGTTGTCTGTGATGCAATCGCTTGATAACGATATCTCGATTTAGAAACCTTGATTCAGGCGGGCCTTTCTTGCATTGATGATCTTAAAGTCTTAACCACACTGCGTGGATGCAAAAACGCTCGTGCGCCAAATGCAACCAAGATACAAAGGTCTAGAACTTTTTTTCTTCTTGCCTGCACACGATGCATGAACTGGAGGAGCCAACATCGCTTCGACCTGCGAACCAACCTTCACCACCGGCGCCATCAGGGCTGTCCATGGCAATGAGGCAATGAAGTTACTTTTCACGGCGATAAATCTTCAGAAGCCACAGAGAGGGTTCAAAGGTGTCGAGAAGCGTTTCTCATGCTGAGGCCGGTGTCTGCTATACATCGTCATCAGATGTCTGTCGGCCTTGCTTGAGCAGGACACCGCTTCCAGACCCAGCATGTCATCTGCTCACATGGCTCATGAATCTTGAGTATTGAAAGCTCCAGCATTGCTGACAGGGACCTCTCAAACGAAACATGCGCTCCCACGTTGATGCAGCATGTGGTGCGAAGCAGCCTGTCCTGCAAAGCTTGAAGGCGTTGCTCTTGTGCCTGGAATGTTACACACAGTTCTGAATCTTGATTGGTCGATAACTTGTCGACAACTACATGCACACTCGAATCCTACCAAGCGAAAATGCCAGACCGTGCGCCGGACATCTTGTTCCTTCGAACATGAACTCGCGACATCTGCCACGGCATCCAGGCGGTGTGCAGTCTGCTGCTGCTTCTGCTCCAAAGCATCCAATCGAACTGCGACATCTGAAGATGTCTTCGGAGACTGTGCCGCTTGCAAATCGAGCAGTTGACGGTGAAGGTAAGCAACGGCTGAAGCCGTCCTTTCTTCTAGCCCTTCCAGTTGACGCCTGGCATCCCACGTGGACCGGACATCTGTTTCTCGGTTCCGACCCGGGGACCGCAAAGTGGTCTCCCAATTGAACTTTTCCGCTATGCCAATGAGATTGTCAGTCCTGCCCAAAACATGTCTGCAACATTCTGCAACTGCGCCTATGAGGATGCAGCATGTCACTGGACGAAACTTGACAATAATGCAGGAACTGCGTCCTGTAGCCCCCATTCGCCATCGATGCAGGGAACAAGGGGTCACATGATCGTCGGCTAGCCGGGTACATGTGCAGACGAACCCAGCATGGTATGTCGGAGGATGCTGCTTTGAAGCATGTCGTGTTGCTGGTTAACAAGTTTGCTGACATGCCAGTTCCACGATCGTTTCAACATCTCTCAGCATCCTGCATCAAACCAACTTACTTCAGCTGGGTATTGAACATCAACGGGATGCTGCACACGAACGGCATCAACACTCAATCGTCCATCATAACGTCGTGTGGCCTGCCAAAACAAGCAAGCTCAATATCTTGAACAATCATATACAATCTCAACCTTGTATTTTCTATGGAGTTTTACACTAGTCATTCCGGACATATATAGGTAGCAGCACGACTCGGGTCTAGGATCCATTCGTCGAACATTTACCCAATTGAACATATGATTGGGCAAATGACATGTACCAAACGATCTGCATCATGCCGTGAATAGGATGTCTGCGCAAAGCTACAGAGAAACTCTTTGTTCGATCGCGGGAGGTCTTTGCAAGTCCCACACCAAGCAGCACTTCTCCATCGCTGCATAAGCGCAGAAGGACCAATCCAAATACCAGTGGCCATAGACTGCGAGGTTGGGGAACTTGTGGTGCTCCTTGTGATAGGCCTCACCTCCTGCACAAGAAAGTGCCCAGTCTGTCTGCCTCTTTTCACTGCCCGGCTGCGGGTTACCGCTCAGGGTTTTTGTGAAGGGTGCCAAAAGATGCTATCACCAGGACAGCAGACGCATCCGTGCCGGCGCTTGCATGTTTTCACCTACAGCAACATTGGCGTCCTGCAACCCCTTCGATGTAACCAATGATTTGTGCAAGCTTCCGAAGCTCCAAAAGCACGTCTCAGCTGATTGCGCTCTAGTCCGACATGGCGCGGTTTTGCAGACCACAACCTCGAACTAGAAGCGCCGTTGACAAACGTTCGAAAGATTGTCGTTCTGCCTAATTTCAATACCAGCCGCTAGGAGCTGCTAGTACTTACTAACAGAACCTACACTGCGAGTGCCTTCATTCCATGGCTGAGACCTGGATGAAAGAGTCGCGCCTCCAATCATCACGAAGCCAGGCATATCCCTCCCCTTGCATGCATTGACGTGAGAGCATCTGTCAGTGTCTGGGACGCCCCATCCAATCTCGTGGGAAAAGCCATTGAATGCACTTACCAAGTTAATGGCGAGGACTTCTCCCAGGTTAGCCGCCATAGTCATGGGATGGACATCCAAAGGGAAATGTTGCAACCACACGGGGCTGAGCGCATACACCATTGTGTAGAGGAGCTTGCGGCGCAATAGAGCTTTTACGTTCCCGCCATACAGCTCAAGCAGCAGCAGCTCGGGGTTCTTCAACAACCAGTCTCGCACGAAAGCTGGCCGGATCTCAAGGTTGTCTCTGTCTGCATAACAGAAGACATAGGCGTAGAAAAAGCCCTTCTGGTACGGCGAGTGAGGATCGCCTTCTTGATCACAGAACCTGTGGTGCCGTCGATGCAGGGCTGAGTACTGCAGAGGCCTCATCCCACTCCCCATGCAAGAGAAGGCTCCCAACGCAAAGCTCCAGAGGCGGGATGTCTGAAAACATCTGTGGGAAAAGTATCGGTGAAGCACGTTCGCTGCAAACACCGCCATCCAGAAGAAGATCATGAAAACCAGCGCGCACAACAGCATTTCGATTGAGACAATACCCCACCACTCCGCGTCTTCCAGCTGTGGCTCGAAGTGTTCTGAACGACGCGCAAAGTGTGCGCAGAGTTGGCAACCAACCTCAGACATCCCTAAAACTACGAATCCAAATGTCAAGCAACACCTTCCTCGCCGTGGCAACTTTTGGTCCGATTTACGGCTTAACAACTGAGGCCGGAACAGCGAAAGGCTGTTGAAACATAAATCCAGACACGGTCCCGAAGGGTCCATACCTGACGTAGTCCTGGAGCAAACAGACTTTCAAGATGGCCTCCGAGCAGACCTCACGCACGGGAGATAGATACACGACTTTCACAGTCGCGAGAATGCCGAAGGCGTCCTTGCCCAATCCATGAAGCTCTTTTTTCAGACCTGCCAATCCTCCTCCTGCATAGCGCGCAATCAAGACTATGAAGACTCCGACTGCATATCGCCCTGTCATCTCGTATGGCCATGTAGACCAACGCAGCTTGTTCAGACTAGGCCAGTGCTGGTATAGGAGAACCAAATAGACGAGAGCACGCACAGCTCCCGCCAGATGCCAATGGTAAGTCGCCATGCTGCGACTAAGCTACTAACCGAGCCGAGAATGGGTACGACGCAAAGCATCGATTCAAATGCCTCTACCTAGAGAGTTCTTCGTCGCATCTGAGGACGTGCTTCTTCCTCACATACTGAACACTCTTTCGACACAAAACTTGGCTAGACGTGATTACACTTTCTGGAAAGAGCACGGGGGACGAGTCTGACTGAGCAAGGATCCAGAGAGCAGAGGGGGAGGCACAGAGAGCGGAGTGGAGAGGTTTAGTTTAGGGTTTAGGGAGAAGTAGAGAGCCAGAGAGTTCGCGGGGAGCAAGCGAGAGAGAGAGAGCGGTCAGTGGGGGAGGGATAGCAGGGAGGGAAGGAAAGGGTGCACAAGGGAGTGAGCAGATCGACCGCGGCAGAAAAGAAGGGCACGCTTTTTTGCAAGCCACGTGTCTGATGGGCAGGTGCCACAACGAAGAGGCGACAAAACTGAAGGGCCTTGACACCAGCTGATTTGAACAGGGATGTGCACACTTAGCCACGCAGCAGTCTGCGCACTTGGGAGAGATGGGCATCACCCAATTGTTACGGGGTCAGGGATTTGCCCACTGTAACCTTGTCCGCTTCTGCAAGGGAAGCTGCCTGAGGATATATAGACCGACGCAGCATGTCGTCTGCAAAATTCGAGGACTTTGCCTTCGCCTGCGTGTTATCACGGAATGACTTGATCTTCTTGCACAGGCTGTCGCTGCGAGTGTATGGATCCGAAGGCATCGAGCCGCTGAATAGGCGGGAGACAAGACGCAGGCAGTTCGACTGGTGGTGTTCCATGCAGCTCTTCCTGAGATCATGAAGCTCATCCAACATGTCAAGATGGGAGTGCGAACTGGCAGACGTCTTTAAACTTGTGCCGAGAATCGTCAAGATGTGTTGGGCATCCTGAACGGTTGGTGGGCATTTGTCCTGAACTGGATACGGCAAACCACAGGGCAACCTTCGAGGGAGTGGCTCCCGGCTTTCCCGCACCGAGCTCCCCTCACCAAGTCTGCTAGAAGTCACAAGCCCACCTAAAAAAAGATCCGGGGCGGCCCTTTTCGCATGGTGATGCATGGAGAAACATTCGGAGATGGGTTCGCACGCATGTTCCTGCAGCACCTGCTGCATCACAAACATGCCTGACATGCTCCTTGCTGGCAATCCCTCGCCCCTATGGAGATTGTCTGCGGGGGTCCTCGCAGTTGCACAGGTCAGTGTACAGCTTCCCGGCGCCGGCCGTTGCGATCTGCAGGAAAGCAGCAGAGTCATCCTCACTGGACAAAAGAACAGACTCCATGCAAAGCGCATCCATTGGATGGTTCGCTCTCACGGCGAGGGCTGGAGGGGTAGAGCATAAAGTGCCTCCATCAAATACTCTGCACCGACAACGGTCTCATCTGGGCACGCTCGGTTTTCAGCACACGAACCAGTCCGGATAATCAGCTCAAGAAAAGACTACTACTAAAACTTGTGATTTTGCAGAGAGGAAAAACATGTGGGAGAATCTCGAAGCAATAACAATGGACGTACCAAACATAAACAAGAAACAAAAAAAACGCTGGCAGCAGCAACTGCTGCGAGTTCTGGGTTTTCCGCAAACGAAACATAACTGGAGCACCAGTCATCTGCATGTTCACCATCCTGACAATCGGTTGCAGTTACACATCCGCAGGAAAAAAAACACTGGGTGGAGCAAGGTCGAAGACAGCACCGCCGTTCTTCGGCAGGCCTGTGAGTTTTCAGCCTTCTGACGAGAAATTCCGAGAGGGGCCTAAGCAGGGTTCAATAGATTCAGCCGGGCCTCCTTTATTCTCTTGAGCATTAGAGCGATACAAGACAGGAACAAACACCATGCGAGTGTTCTCCTTGTTGCAAGCTGGGTCTTGCGCTGCGTTCGTGAAGATCGCGGGCACGAAAATCGTGATGAGTAGCTTCGCCATGGCGTGTTGACGACAGCGGATTGTGCTGCAATGCTTGAGCACACAAACTGCAGGTCGCCTGGGGATGCAGCCTGCGAGCATTGGCAGCTACGGCCAGCACTACTGTAGGCAGCCTGACCGCCCAATCTTGTTGCTGCCGGACTTCGTGCGAACCTCCTAAAACGCGCTGTGCACAGCATCAAACATGTTCTTGTTCCTGCTTAAGAACTGCCTGAGTGTGTACAAGAAGCATCCAAGAGCGGCCCTTGTCAGTGAAGAGCAGTGTGGGAATGGTGCCGCATACCGCACAGCCAGCTTGTGTGGATGACAAAATCCAGTCCCAGCGCTTTAGCGAGAGACTTGAGAAAGAGACAGCTGGTCCTTGTACAAAAGGCAGGTTTGTGACGTGGGAATCACGGGAATCGTCGCTCCGTGGTCGAACGTAAAGTCGAAGAGCGTGCCTTCCAAAGTCTGGATGAAGACTTCGCATTCCGAAGCAGTTGACTTCAGATTCCGCTGCTGACAATCTTCAAGCCCCATTGCACGGTAGTTCTCGGTAGCCATGAATGCAAAACCGCACAAACGTTCATCGCCAAGCGGTGTGTCCACTGCGCAGTTGCAGTTGTACGCCTCGAACTGCGACATTGACACTTCCCGTTCGCAACTTCCCAACCACTGAAAAGCTGCTGGGGGGTCATCGTAGAAGCGGAAGCCGAGCTGGCCACCAGCATCTGGGACCAGCGCACCGGAACACCAGCCTCCGCTGGAGCCCACAGCATTGATTGCTACTGCGTTGCAGTCAGCATCAACCAGGACGTTGCCCTCAATGACCAAGCATGTAGCCTCGAAGATGCAGCTCAAGGTCATGCCATCTCTCCAAGCGCAAAGCGCAGTTTCATTTGTGTAAGTGGTCAGGCTGGCTACCCTGCCACTCGCAGAAAAGTTTCCAACAGCATCGCCCTGGAATTGCAGCGCGAAGAATTCCTGGGTGGGGAAGCCACGGAGACCTCCATCTATGACACGCACTGCCGTCAAGTTGCACACATAGTTGCCGAGCGTCGGAAATCCGCCATTGCATTTCTGCAAAGGGAAGTCCAGCGTTGGGCCGATGGCAGGTCCGAAGGCAGTTTGCTGCGAGAATCGGTAATCACCAAAGAGCTGAATACCGATAGCTTTACCTTCAACATCGACATCCACATCAGCACGACCAACTAAGTTCAAGAGCTGGTTGTTGCAAAGTAGCGAAGTTGGAGATGTGGAACTCAAGAACACGCAGGACATGAATTGTGTCTGTAGGGCAATGCCTGAAGAAAATGCGAACACCCTCACTGTCACAGCGAGGAACTGTCCGGAGTCGCTGATTTCCCCAGTGGCATCATACTGGATGAACTCATACGTGCCGCGGCATCGGTAGAAGGGCTGATCGATGTCATTGAGCACTGCCGTGAAGTTAAATGTCAGGCCATTGAGCTTCGGGAAAGAGGGCTGCAGGCTGCGCTGGGAAAGAAGCCTGCCAGGTCGTTGCTTGCGCCACCATCGGAGCCAAGGCCTCTTGCGCACGCCGTAGTAACCGTAGTAGGAGTTTGTGGAACTTTGCTCCGGCTCCGCCGTGCCTGCAAGGATGCTCCGAACCTTGGGGAACCTTAGCTGTCCGCAGTGTGGCCTGTTTCTGTGCTTCTCAGCTTAACCGAAAGAACAATCACAAGCAACGATGGGAACAGAATTCAACGTGGGTATGGGGCAGCAGAAGCATGCCCTCAGCCTGTCCAACATAGCAGGCAGGTTTTCACGGAACACTGCGCGCCCTGTCGGGTTGGACATATGCATGTTTCAAGCGGCTTAATCCACTACTGTACTGAAGACCTGAGCACCTGATCAAACATGCTGCAACCAGACTGACAAAGTAACTGCCACAAGGAGACTGCCACAGCAACTGACACCACAACACGTAGTTGTTTGATCATTTTATCACGAACCACTATGCAGCCAAGAGTGCGTGAAGATTGGCAGGGGGAAGTTTTCAGTCACATTCGCGTTCGCTGGAGCGTCGGGCGTAGCCCTGCCAGTCATGGGCATAGGTTCAAGCAACTGTTGCTAACTACAAGTAGGAACCCCAATGCCCCAAGCCCGGATGCCTATAGCCAGCGAATTCCAGTCTGAGGACATCGCACGAGCCCGGCTTGAACTGGGATATATCGAAACCAAAGAGATACTTCAGATCCTTCCCAGTGCACTGGAAGAAAAGCTTCTCGTCGGGTGGGAAGGCGCAGATCAGATCACCCCCCAAAGCCTCATCAGCCTCCAACTCAAAGAGCGGACCAACGGGATCGTCGTCGGGGAATGTCTCCTTGTACCGGTTCCCAACTTCGAGGGACCCAGAAAGTGCCGTGGCCGACACTGCGGAGAAGTTCTCAGCGTTGCCAAATACCAGTTCATTCGCGTCGTAGGTGAACCTACCTTGCAGGGTAGGATATGTGTCTTGACACTCTGGTGGTGGCAGCCTTCATAGGATCCTGGGATGAACAAGCCCAAAACCACCAAGGGCGTGAAAGGCATGCTGAAAATTGGCAGGGCGGTAGGATGTCTACAAAAACTACCGCTCCAACTGTACGAGCCTCTTGGCTATCATGGAGGTCTCCTGTGGCACTGCCGGAATGGGCTAATGCGTGCGCCTGCTTGACTGCCGTGGCGAAACTGTTGCAATTTTTTCACCGACTTGCTCACGCAATCCGAGACTCCAGTCTTGCAATAGACTTGGGCATCTGTTGGTGGGCAGCATTCGGCGAGGATCACTGCTTCAACGAACCTGGACCCAGCAACTGCATCAAACATCTTCAACGTCACGTTTGAACAATCCAGTCTAGACATGCGACCAGTCCTGTGTGGCATCTCAAGCTTGTTCCAGCGGCCTAGTTCAAGCCACTTGGCTGGAGGTTATGCCCACGCCGCACTGGCTGCCGAGCAGACATGCGCGTTTGAACTCGGTCAGGCGCAACTCTGGTACGATTCCCTTACAGCTGTCACCCAGCAAGCCTAGCAATGGTGCTGGTACAAGAATGCGATATTATTTTCCAAAATTTCGCACAACGTTTCATGCAAAATTCCGAATATACAAAACTCAAAAGTAAGAGATCGTTCATTCTCCAAATCAGTCCATATAATATCCCACAATCACAGCAGCGGACTTAGAGGCGGACACACTCTTTTTCAACACTAGGGCAGCGGGAGCGGTGTGTGCATCTTTGTTCGATGCATCTAGAAGTTGTCGCACTGATAAGAACAGAAGTCCAACTCCTGTCCGAATCACAGCCAATCAAGAGCTAGAGACTCAAAGGCAAAGCCCATTCCCAAGTGTGTACTCTCTCCAGGGTGGGTGGGTGGGTGAAAAATTCTTTCGTTCACGGATCTTGCGGGATATCGAATCAAAACTTGCAGCAACATGTTTGCAATGTTTGCTTCATCGTCTATGCGCGCAAGTAATGACAGGCAACACTGTTCATCAATCGGTTTTTCTGAAAACATGAAAGGAAAACGGAAGATGCATGAAACGAGTTTGTTCCTCCACCGGAAGAAAACAAAAAAAGTGCAAAACAGAAAATAAGGTTACCACACCT